>VYZS01018570.1:126431-137688 GCA_013400695.1 Neodrepanis coruscans | reverse complement strand
TGTTGACCCAAAATGTGACCATGCTTAGACGAAAAACGAACAACTTTGAATGAAATAGAGAAGTGATTTATTTTTACTCATATGAAGTCAGCTGCAGCTAGTCCCTAGGAGCAGTAACACCACAACACATCTAGATACTTCAATATTTTGGCAGATTATTAGTTCTTATATTTGTCTTCATCTCAGGATCTCCAAGTATTTTCTTTTTCCTTTCTACAAATGAGACAAAGCTACCTAAAAATAGGATTAGGATGAAGTAGGGAGGGGAAAACAACCCTAATTCTGTGTATTTTGATTTTGTAGCACTCAATTTTAGGGTGAAATCCCAGCACCGTTGACAGTCTAGGGTGGTTTCCACTGACTGAGAGCAGGTGCTGATCTTCAAGGACTTAACGAGGATTAACTTCAACAATAAAGCAGAGCAGGAGTGTGGATGGGGAGGAAACTCTGCAATCTTTTCCCCTATTGCAGTCAACAGTGAGTGAAATAATATTCATTTTCTAAGAGAGGGAAAAGAGGATACAGCAGGGAAAATGCACTGATAAATATTTTTGGTGATGCCTCCTGTTTGCATTCTCAGTTTTGTTAAAATAAAGGCCACACTGCAGTTTGGGAACCAGAACTGTGGTTCACTGAGTGGCCAGCTAAAATGGATTCTGCTGCTCCACAGATTGGCTCCTTCTCTGTACTTATTGACTTCTGCTGAACACAGTAAAATATGAGTTTTCTATTATTGGCTCTTCTCCGAAAAAAAGGCACCTATAAGAAGTGCATGGCTCCTCTTTCATTTCTGCATCACCAAGTCCCCTTTGGGGTCAGATTCTCCTCTTGAGCCAGAGCAAGATGCATGCCATTAAGTGTAAATTTACAACTGCAGATGACTTTTTTTAAGTGTTTTTTACCTTTCATAGGGTTATTCAGGCAACTTCAGTTATGTTGCACCAGATCACAGTGCCTATAATTTCATTCAGTAGGGCTAGAAAGAGTTTTATCCACTTTCAATGGGACAAGGGGTAATGTTTCAAACTGAAAGAGCATAAGTTCAGATATAAGGAAGAAATTTTTTACATTGAGGGTGCTGAGACTCTGGATCAGGTTGTTCAGAGAAGCTGGGAATGCCCTTTCATTGGAAGTGTTCATGGTCAGACTGGTTGGGGTTTTGAGCAACCTGATCTATTGAAAGATGTCCCTATCCACAGCAGGGAATTGGACTACATGATCTTCTAAGATCCAACCCAAATCTTCCTATGGATCTACAATTCCCCATTGTGGCACGTGGGACTTTTAGGTCCCAGCCTGAGCATGTAAAATTGCTGACTAAAAACCCCAGAAGCACTTTTGCAGCCATGCATACTTACATGCACACACTTCTGCACTATTTACAAAAGACTTTCATCCAGAAACCATTGATGCATGTTCCTAGCTTTCTCCTCCTGCTTGACCTTGCCCTGACACAACAAAGAACCTCACATATGATTTTCACAAAATTACTTTTTCAAAATCAAAGCCCATTTTCAGAACAAAATTAGAGGAATAACTAACCAAAGCAAACTGAAAACCTTGTTTTTAAGGAGAGCTCTTCTCAAGCATGCAAAGTGAGACTTGAAAACGAGTCTGCAAATGTTAAGTGCCAAACACTATCCACACCAGACCATTTTCTGACTCTGAGTGCCTCTTTTCATTTGAATCCTAAGAGTCCCAGGGAAACCACATACCTGCTTGATGGTGAATGCCTGACTGCTCACATCTGTACCCCTAATGCCTCACCACAGTGTCAGGCATCTGAGCTATGTTGGGTCCAAGCCTGAGAGATGCAGATGGTGTTTCTCAGTCCCTATTGATGCACTCTCCTGCTCACAGTGCTCAGCACTGCTCAGAACGTTTCATCTTTCTGCATTCTTGCCCTACTGGGCAGTATTTGCCTGAACGTGCTATGTCTGTTTGCAAGCTAATAAATTATTTACACAAACTATTCAGGCATAGCAGCAAAGATATAAAACATTTATCAACAAAGGGACCAGTTTGTAATTTTAAAATAATTATGTTTCTTTAAGGAAACCAACTAATTCAGTTGTCTCAGAATTACTTGCTCTTGTGCATAGACTTGAAAGGACTCTCTTTTGCATGGAGTAGTCTCCACTACAAATAAAGCTACTAGAAGAAATTTTATACCTCATCAAGGAAATCTAAAGCTGGCAGCTTTTGAAGCCAGAACCCTAATGAGAAGCACTGGTCATGTTAGGCACATGTTGGCACCTTCTCCTGTGATCTGCCAAACACCTTGCATGAGCTGTGGAGTTGTAGGGCAGGGAACTCCCAAGTGAATTTGCAACTCTGCTCTGCAGTCAGGAGATGAAGAATACCTACACACATTTACACCTACAAGCAGCAATACTAGCCCCAGCACTGGGACACTGCCAGACACCTCCTTCAGCTCCACTGGGAAGTATGCAGGGCCAGAATGACACTGCCTGGCAAAAACACTCCTTTCCTCTCCCTGCCACGTGCCCTGCCCAGCTTTTTCATAACTTCTCCAGCAGTGAAGGCACAAGGACAAATGGAAAGGGAAAGGCATCAGCATGCAAATACTCAGAGAGATCTATGATCTGGTGCACTTTGCAGATGGCCAAGGAAAATATGACTATCCCAACAAAAGGGTTTATGAGAGGATGCCAGCGGTGATGAGATTAGTCAGAGGAACAACAGCTCTTTGGCCAAATGCTAACAGCCAACAGATGCAGGGGAATGATGTTGACTGTAAGAGAGGCCATGCAATGACACAGTACAACATGCAACTGGACTGCTTTTTTATACAGATCTGCTAATTTTGGTATTAGTTTTTAAATATTTAATAATTTTTTTGAAATTCCACAGATAAGCACAGAGAAGGTGAAAAGACATGTAAAACAGACCTCTCTGTCAGGGTAACTTCAGCTTCCTACCTCTCAAAAACCATAACTGCAGCACCCTGAGCTAGTGGGAGAACAGGCTGTGAAGTTCCCTGCTGAGTCTGGGGTTTGTGTGCCTTGTCCCCAAGGGGTATAAATGAGACCGTGAGTTCTCCCTGCAAACTTCCGAGCAGCTGTTCTCCTTCAGCTCTCTCTCTCAGACTCCAGATGGGCTGTGATACAGGCATCTTCCTACAGCAGTGCCTCAAATCACGTGTTAGACACATCAGCAATTTCTGCCAACACTGAAGGCTAAAAAGGCACAGACCTGGAGCACACTTTTGGAGCATCCTCACGTAGCACAGACATCTTTTGCATACTGTTTAAGAGACTATAAAATCCAGTAAACAAAACCCTCTGTAATGCTTCGCATCTGAAACAAGACCATTTACCTTAGAAAGGAGCAATTCTATAAAGGAAGGATTAGAGGGTCACTGTGGACAAGCAGCTCAAGGCCGTTATGGAGGAGCAAATGAATCCTTAGACACATCAACCATGTACACACAGAGAAGAAATTGTCCCTTTGTACCTGGAATCAGTGAGGCAGACACCAGAAAACATACTGTGCTAACATCTTCACATTTTACAAAGATGCTGAATAATTGAAGACAGAGAAAAGAGACAGAGAAGTTATTTAAGGGACTGTAGTAAATACCCTTCTGAGAGAGACAGAAAGGCCTCAGTTTGTTCAGTTTATCAGAGAGAAGAGGAAGAAACAGCTTGATTACAGTACGTAAGTGGCTCTACAGGGAGAGAAATAAAAGAAACCAAGAGTTCTTCAACCTGCTGAAAAAAGGCACAACAAGAATCAAGAGGTGGAAGTTAAAGTGCAACAAACATCAATAGAAATCTGTACAAATGCTCTGCACTGAAGGTATTTTAACCACTGAACCAAACCGCCAAGAGAGATGGTGGCTCCTCCATTAAGTGATCTCTTGAAATTGGAAGGAAGTGCTTAGCTGGAGGACATGCTGTAACTCATCCCAGTTTACTGGATATAGTGCAGGGGTAAAGCAGGTGACACAGAACGGGCTGCAGTGTGCCGGAGATCAGACAGAGTAATCTCCTGGTCCATCTGGGCCTTCCATTTTCTCTAAAAGCTACTAGTATCTGGTGCTTTTTCACAGACCTGAAAACAAAACCTCTACCTCCAATATTCTATCATGCAAACTTCATCCAATTACATTAGTACTGAATGGCTCAGGGGTATCTTCTGGTAAGCAGCCTAGGCACTACATAGATCACTTTATGAGAGTTACAACAAATTCTGTACGACTAAACAATAACACCCTACACTTGATAACAAATGATCTTCAGGATTTTTGCTTGTTCAGAGCAACACATTCACATTCACATACTCCAGAATGATTTATCTGATGAATGAACAGTTTAAAAGGGGGTTTTTGTTGTTTTTTTGTACAGAGATCAGTATTATATTTCTATAGCTCTCAACTCATTTCATTCCTATAAAACTCTTCATAAGACTTTTCCACAAGAATGAGCATACTAATCAAAGTACCACAGCAAGGTTTTGTCGAACTTAAGAGAGGCATCCACAAATTAACAGGGAAAAAGGGGGAAAAAACCCAAATAAACAAATGATTATGGCTAGATGGAAATCTTAAAATTATCTTTTCGTAATGGATTACTGAAACCCTCCTGAATTCATCTGCAGATACTGGATACATGAATGGATAAAACTCGAAGCCTATGGATTAGCTAAGTCTTAACACAATCACATTTTCCTTATGTGGAATATTTTGTTTTCTTCTCCCTCCACCTTTCAAAGGTTTATGATCTCTGTCTAGTAATGCAACCAGTTCTTCCATGAAACATATCAAAACATCTGTAATTTAGTTGGGAATATTAGTGTTTATTACCTATTGCACTGAGATGTCCTATTTAAAACTAGTTTCTCATCATGCATTAATATTCTGCTACAGGAGGTTTGCAGAAATGGAGAGAGAATAAGAAATAAATCTGAAGGCAGCCCCTTGCTTGTTTTATCATCCCCAGGTTAGTAGGTGTTCAGATGGGAGGAAGGTCTGAGCACTGCAGTCATACCTCACAAATACAGTTTTCTTGGTTTATACCTTCCTCTGCTTTGGGCTTTCTTGCTCTGCTGAGTAAATACATCTCTGGCAGAAACGTGACCAGGCAAGGAGACGTGTGATTTGTGCCTTGCCCACACCTCGACATCTTGAGCTGGCTGTGGTTTCCACAGGTGTCTCCCAGCTCCACTCAGCCAGCACAGAAAGCAGCCTCTCACCCCCTTCTCCCTTGGCCTGACAGGTTCAGCATAGTTCTGCTGCGACCTTTTCCGTGGAGTTTTGAAGGATAACATAATTGCTGCCTCAGCAGATTCCCCAAGAAATTCATGAGAGAGCTTTCAGCTCCAGTTTTGTGAGGAATTTGGAAAAAATTTAGCTTTTAAAGTGACACACGACCTTACTGTCTGTCCCAGTGCTGCCACAAATGTCAAAAGCCTCAGCAAACACTACTTGAATGAGAGATTTGACAAAAGCTCCATAGAGAAGTTATGGCACATGATATTAACCCATTATTCTGTGAATTCTATTGTAGCCGGTAATTTTTGTGTGTCTCCTCAACCCCCAGACTTTTGACAAATGTGCAAATTAATTTTGCCCAGGGAATCAGTATTCAGATGAATGCTGCAGGGAAATGTCCATGTACATCCTCTGTTTATATTCATCACAGCTGAAAACCAGCAGTCTCTTAGCCTCAGGTCTTAATGCATCTACACTCTTACTTATTTGCAGGAACATAACTAATCCACAGATGCTACATGGGGAGGGAAGGGCAATGTCAGCTGGACCAGAGGATACACTGCTCCACAGCATCCTGGTTGTACAGTAATGTTTTCCCAGTCCACAAACCAGATCTCACTAAAAGCCGATACCTGTCTCATCCTGTCTTGGTAATCCCTGCTGCACTGGAGAGGAAAGAAGTGCCAAGGTCAGAATGAAGCAGGCTCAGGAGAAAGCCAGATGCTCACTGTCTGTGAAGGGAGAGCTGGGCTCTGGGGTTAACTGGGATTGAAAGGCCAAGCTCCCAGCAGAGACATCCCCACAGGCTGGCTGGGACGTGGTAGTGGCTGGGTCTCCAAAGGATAGGATGGCAGCATGCTGGCATGATCCAGCTGAGCGAGGTTCTTACCTGCATACTCAAGTCAAGTTGCCCTCAGGGGCCAGCCCAGATGCTCCCATAAATCAGAGCATGGAGGTCACCATGGCCAGGTTTTTGCACATCCCAGCCTGCAACAGCCCTGCTAAAAGCTGTGCTCTCTTCCCGAAGGCATGTGGCTGCTCACAGCAGTTCTGGGCCAAGGACACGCGGCGTCCGTGACCAGCAGCCCTGCAGCCTCCTTTGGTGCCTCAGCCCAGAGACACAGTGAGTGTCCCATGTAACCTCAGCCCCAGAGCTTCAGCCTCCAGAGTTTGAAAAATCTGGCCATAGTTTTCACACATTGACAGCAACAAGGTTTTTACTTTGCTCTGTCTGCTGCTTAGAAAAACACACCAAGGTCAAAGAAAGAACATGACTTGAAGGTTCTTCCCGGCAGTGTCAGGGTCTCAGTACCTAACAGAGGTTACGCTAGCAGGAAAAGCGCTTCTGCCTCTGACGTCTGTATTGTGACCCCAGACAGCCAGTACCGGGCGAGTTCTGTGTGTAGCCTGAGGACTGTTTGTAAAATGATCGATGACGCACGCAAATGGGCTCTTGTTTGTCTTACTGTACACTGCAAATATTGCTTTTAACGGTCAAGTTTTTGCCAAATGGTTCACCCAATGGAACACACCCAAAGTGGGATCCTGGAGATAAAACTGCAGAAACAAACTAATGTGATCACCAGCTGTCTTCCAAGAGGGACTGATCAATGTCCTCTGGTTTGCGCTTACCCTGTGGTTCTGTTTAGGCAGAGGTGAAAAGTAGATGCAGGTAATGCCAGCTACCCACCTCTGCTGCTCTTAGGATCCGCCCTGATTGCAGGGACCTGCTGCACTGCTTTTAAGCTGAAAATCCTCTCCCACTCAGCTTCTGGACCAACTCAAGCCCTCAACATTTGAATCCCCTCAATTTAATCAGAATTTGTTTCTGAAGGTGTCCGAAGTCAACAGTGAATACACAAGTGCAGATTTCGCTAAGCAAAATCTCTAATTGCCTTTACCAATCAGCAAAAATAAACTGTTGGTTACTGTGTGACTGTACCATGTCCCTAAACTGAGCAAAACTGAATTCAAGTCTCTGAAAATTAGGTGCAAAAGCCTTGTAAGATGAAGGTAAGCGAACTACTCTCCATCCAAATCCTCTCCTGAGGTCAGGTTGATGATGTTGGCCAGATTTTGCTCTGTTACTCTGGTGTGAATCTCAGCGGCGTTGCTCTGGATTTACACCAGTGTAGCTGAGAAAAAACCCTGCCCTGTTAGTTTTCCATCTTCAGTGACCACTCTTCTAAATATTGGGCTCCATCTTAGATCTGGTTCTTCTTATGAGTTGCCTGACTTCACCATGATGCCAGCTGGCATTTCTCTGCTGATCTGCCAGTGTTTACCTCAGAGGATTTTCAGATGGCTTTACAGAAATTCTTAGAAATAAAGCAGCTGAAGAGGTACCTCGCCTACTCTGAGTGCAGTCATTCGGCTAGCAGGTCCAAATGGCTCTGCCCATGCCCCAGGAAAAAAATCAGCAGCACCATGGAAATTGGAGTTTAATGTTCTGCTTTTAAAGCCAAAGGTTTTTTTAATCTTTGGCACTTGTGAAAGGCTGTTTTTCACAAAACTGAGTGATAAAACCCTACAAGAAACACTCATCCCCAAACTATCTGTGTGGCTTTTGCACACATCTGTTTCTCTCCTGTCCTCAAGAGATGTCTAAAATCTAATTAACCAATTAATTTGCAAATATATTCTAATTTATTCAAGACAGATTTTCTTAGTGTTAAATTATCTGACAGTGAACCATACGCTGTACACAGGAACAGGACTTCATTAAAATACCAAAGGTTACACAAATGGAATAAAAATTATATTTGTACTACAGTCAGCACATACTCTATCCCCTAATGAGAAAATGTGTTTGTATTTCCCTATTTCTAATTTGTTTTTGCATATTTGGTGCAAACCTGCAGTTAATATATTTGCAGCACCAAACTACTACACCTAGTGTGGAAACATGCGTATCTTGAGAGGGTTCCATGTCTGTTTGAATTGCAATAGAATTTAAATACACAAATAATCCACCATCAACACTGGTAAAACTCTTCTTTCAGCCCAAGAAATGCTGCAACTCATTTGTTATTTAGAATTACATCCATCTCCCTGGTCAGCCTTGCTGCTCCTGCCTCTCTCCACAGGCAGCACCTTGGCTGAGAAATCTCAAGTTCTAATTGACAGCACTTGTGCAAGGTGAACCTAGGGGAAAAAGCTGATGCCTTGTTCTTGATTGTTGCATTGAATTGCTAGCTTTTTCTTTTTTTCTTCTCAACTCAATAGCTGTGTGGGTACAAATTCCAACAGCTGGTTTCAATTTTGCCAGCCACTGGAGAGATTGTATCATTCAACATCGTATGGCATCAGTCACAGCTCCACTTGACCTTCTCAAAAGCACACGAGATGTACTGTTGTGCTCAGTAATAATCACCCAAGAACAACAACCACCACAAAAAAAACCTATTCACTAGTTACTAACTCTCCAAGAATTTTATTATACAGTGTTAGCACAAACAAAAATACTTCTTCAGTACACAGTGGGCACAGAAATACTTCCTGAAGACATTAATACCATGCAGCTGTTTTCTTCGCTTGACAAGGAACTTAGTACTTTTATTACAGTTCATTACATTCCAGCTGTACCATGGTCAATTAAGACCAAGCTACAGTTCTTCTAAGTGTACAAGAGGGACTGTTCCTATAGAGAAAAGGAGCTCTAACTATACCTGTAACACATCAAAAAATCACAGACTTCCCCCCATCATACAAAGGATCAGTGGCTGAGCTACAACAGCAGCCAGATCTCAGCACTGCAAAGCCTGGGCCATCAAGATGCATCTAAGCCTGTTTTCATGTCACCAGGGCTACAGGCTCACAGCAGGCTCCACAAATCAAGCACTGCTCATGGCTGCAGGCACTGGAGCGTCAGGAATACATCAGTGGCAGTGCTGAGCCCCTGGGAAAGGGGATGGGGGTTGTAGGGGGCATTGCACCTCCCATGGGGTTTGACAGCTGAGTGGGATGGTCTCAGCGGGAATTGAGACTGCTGGCAGCACTTTTCTTAATTAAAGAAAAGGAGTAGGAGCAGACAGCTTTTCTGGGGGTGGGTGAATTAGGTTGGAAGACCAGTTCTGGGAGAGAATGAAACCCCTCTCTTAGGGCACACTATCAGTTTTAAAACTACACTTTGCACATTTTGCTCCACTTATTTTTAGCAGCAATATTTAAGGCAAGTACATAAGGAGGAAAAAGTGCCCTACCTGTCCCCACCTCCTTATATTTAATTTATAAAATGTTTACTTTGAGCATGCATTGACCTGAAAGAGGGGATGACCTGCAAAGTGACCAACTCTGCAGGTGACTAGATGTATAGAAAGATGTATAGCAACTGTCAGAACGGCAAGAAAAATATGAAAACAATGGTATGAATGAAGAGGAAAGGACCATTCAAGCTTCGTGGTAGGATATGAATGGCATTGCTCAGGCAGCCCCAAATGCTCCCAAAGAGAATCTGGTCTGCGTCCAAAGAAGGCTAATGGGAAGGAGCAGAAACAGTTTCCCAAAACGAAAGCAAGTGTTTAAGTTTGGGGAGGAGACCAGAACCAGACCAATGTGGAATGCAAAACAATGAGCAATATGAAGAAGGGACACTTGGAATCCCATTTGTGTTTAGCTGTGTAATAAGAACAGCCAATAAAAAGAAGATGGATTTAAAGCACCACAAGATTTTAATTTTTTCAATCCAGTTTGTAATTAAGACATGGAAATAATTGTCTCTAAAGACAATTTAGGCCAAGAACTTCTAGGAGATCAGAGAAAGTATGAGCACTGATAACATCACTGTCACAGCTACATTATATTTCACATAAAATGAATGAAGGATGCTTAAACTCTTAATGTCTGTGGTGTACCTTGGACTGGAGGTGTGGGAGAAGCTCAGTCTTGGGGCAGTAATTCTATAATTATCCTTTAGGGACTGTATTGTCTTCCTCACACACCAGTACCAATGATAGCCAGACGCTGGAGGAGACTGCCCACAGATGCTATCTGGCAAGGAAACAGCCCTTTCAGGACAAGCAGAGGAAACCTCTCCCATGCCAGCAGAAGAAGGAAGGATATGGAGAGGAACAGATGGAAAAGAAGCTGTGGGGGATTGAGGAGCAGAGACAGTGTCTGAAACTAGTTTTAACTCCAGTTCATATTTGTTTCCTTCACAGGTGCAGGTAAAGCCTGCAGAAAGCAAACACACAGGTACAGGGCCAGGAGCATAAGGGGAGGCTTTGGCAGTGAGATGAACTGTTTGACTTTCCTATCATGCCCCATTATGTCAGGAGGACTCGTCCACATGGCTTGACATGGCCAATTATTCCTTCAAAGACCTTCCAAATTCACTTATTTTTATTCATACTCAAACAGAAGAATTAAGCAGTGCAGCTCTTTATTTACTTAATGCAGTGGTCACTGACAGAGCTACCTACAACCACCAAGGTCTGAAATTAAGCTCTCGTGACAGTACAAGTAAAACACAAAAATCTCCTCATAAATGCTCTGTTATTCTTAGCCTTTGACTTGAAGACCTGCCTGTTTGAGCTCCCACTGACCAAACAATGAAATGCTGACTGTCTCACACCAGAGCTCATGACAGGTGGGGAGCACTTGGGTTCATGTTGGTTGCCTTGTGGGTCAATCTGGTTGTCAATGTATGTGCCACATCCAGTCTTTTTTTAAACACTTCCAGTGACAGTGGCTCCACCACCTCTAGGGGCAGCCCATTCCAAAGGCAAATCACTCTTTCTGTGAAGAATTTTTTCCTAACATCCAGCCTAAACTCTCCCTGGTGCAGCTTAAGACTGCGTCCTCTCATTCTGTCATGGGTTGCCTGGGAGAAAAGACCAAGCCCCACCTGGCTACAACCTCCTTCCAGGAAGATGTAGAGAGTGATAAGGTCTCCCCTGAGCCTCCTCTTCTCCAGGCTAAACAACACCAGCTCCCTCAGCTGCTCTTCCTACAGCTTGTGCTCTAGACCCCTCACTGGCCTTGTTGCCGTTTTCTGGAGAAAAAAAAAAAAAAAAAGCTTAA
>VYZS01018570.1:108294-125883 GCA_013400695.1 Neodrepanis coruscans | reverse complement strand
CTGGGGCTCTAGCCCCCTCACTGGCCTTTTTGCCGTTTTCTGGAAAAAAAAAAAAAAAAAAAAGCTTAAGTCCAGGTAGACCACATTCACAGCCTTCCCCACATCCACCAGGCAGGTCACTTGGTATAAAACAAGGTCAAATTACTATGACTGAATTATTGTGACTAAAGCCAACTGTCTTGCGATCCTATAAACAGCAGTCCAAACTGAGACCCTCCAAGCTCCCCTGGACCGCAGTGGGCTATGACCAACAATCTCTCCCTCAGTGGGACTCCTCTCAGGGCTAGTGACCTCTCAAGTTTGCTATATTTGGAGGACTGCTGCCAAATGGAACCTGGGCTGATACACCCAACTCCTGGAGGCTCAACATTTTACCCGCTGAGAAGATACAGAGGCATCCAAAGTGAATGTACTTCACTGAAATCCTGGGGAATTTTTCACAGGTATGTACCACCTTACACATACGCCTTTAGGCTTGTTTGCATGCAAGTGTGAATATCCTATAGCCAATGTACTATCAATGTTGCTCTTAGAGTCTTAAGTATGTTAGATTGGTATGTAAGTTAGGCCTATAAGTGAGTCACTATTGTGCTTATAGTAAATTCTGTAGACTCTATTTTTAAATTGTTTAAAATAGGCTATCGATTAAATAATGTAAGGTTTAAATGCTGTAAGAACCTTTAGGCCTAAACTGTTGGACAAGTCTGGGGCTAAGTGTGGCAATGGGGTCTACTCCAAACATTGTGACTCAATTGCAGGGTCTTTATTCCTTTTTATCCTTATTCTTTCCCATCCTCACCTTTTTCCATCCCTAACCTACACATAGGTAGGTTTAGGTTGATCTTAGTTTTAGACTGATTGATTTTACATTTTAGTCCTATTTTTGTCTGTGTCCTTTAGCCATCTAGTAACCTGAACAGTGAACCTTGCCAATGAACTTTGTCATGCTTTCACTTTTATATTAAACCTGCTTTTGCCAATACCTTTGGCGGTGATTTTTTGAGCGACCTAAAATACTCATTTGCAACAAGCAATTAAAACGTAGTCAGTATCATCTGCCTTAATGTCAACCACAGTAAATTACTGTCCTAATACAAAGGATTGAGGAGCAGAGCACAATTTCTTCTACGTTTTTCTTATGAAGTAGATGACACTTTTTACCTCACTTGTGCAGGGCCTACCACTGACAATACATATCACATGCACAGCGCTTTTGCCTCACCTCTGAAATGGCAATATATGCTCTCAGATCTTCCTGACAAACTTTAGCTTATTTAAGATTCACTCAGTACTTTCATTTTATCTGCTGGGAGAGGAAAATAAGGTGGGGGAAAATCTGAAACTGTCACAACAACAAAGGGCATTGTCTACAATCACACAGCTGTGATTTAAAGCCAAGTGACAGTCTAGAATTGAATTGTCTGGGGCTGCCTATGGTTTATTTACTGAATTCAGACATATTGTGGCAGGGTCAGAAGAGCACAGGTCTTTACTTCTTCATAGAGAAAGCAGAAGGGGGGCCTTGGCACTCCAGGTACCTCTGGTATTGAGGAACCCACTACATGTGTCGTGACTTTTGTCAGCTTCATTGGAACTGCAGTTAAACACTGTCATGTCAAATGGACGGGTAGATGTGCCCATTGCATGGGACTTCCCACCAGAGGAGAAGACGCAATTCCTTGCAGAAAACTTCTTAAAACCTCTAGACAGGTCTTCATCAGGCTGAGAGGGCAGAGACAATTCCCAAGTTCTTGCCTCCATACTCTCCTTTTCTCCAAGGCCTGCCATAGAATCGTGGAATCCTGCTGGAAGAGGCCTTCAAGATAATCCAATCCAACTGTCAACCCAGTACTACCATTGTAACCACTAAACCGTATCACCCAGTGCCTGATCCAGACACCTCTTGAACACCTCCAGGGATGGCGACTCAACCACCTTCCTGCGCAACCTACTCCAATGCCTGACCACTCTAACAGTGATTCTAATATCTCATGTGAATCTCTCCTGTCTCAGCTTAAGGCCGTTTCCTCTTGTCCTCTCACTGTAGGCATGGCAGAAGTCCTGTGTGGCTCTCAAGATGGCCTTTTGGAATCAGGCACAGCTTCTTCTTTAGCATATTTAGAGATATAGACAGATTGAAAACAAGTGGCTGTGATAAAGCCCCCAGGCAAACCCATCCCACTATCTCAGCACAGGGCTACACAATGCTGAGGCAGTTGTGCCAGCCCAGGCTCACAGCACCAGGGCCCTGTTTGCAACAGCCTCTAGACCCAAGCAGGTGAACGAACACGTGGTGGAAGCAAAGGACTGCTAATGCCTTCTCTGCAGGGAGCTGATGCTCCAGCCCTGACCCCAGCCTCTCCATCAGGGCCATCAAGAACAATTTGGACATCTGTCCATGGAAAAATAGGAATTAAGGTCTAAGGCCACCAACGCATTTAACACTGGAGAACTAGCACAGTGTGTTAATCTGCACCACCACAATGTGGTAATCACCAGCCTCTACCAGCTAAGGTCTCTGCTTCTTGGGAGTCACAGAATAAAAGAAACATGATGGTTACTGCACATTTTCCCCAGAAAGCATGCAGCCTGATACTTCAGATATTTCTACAATACTTACAGGCAAAACTGCAAACATACAGAAATGCTTCTGCAAATCTCTTGGAATGACTTTTGCACGCGTTGCCATGTGGGCTTTTAAGGACATCCTGTTGACTGCCCTGTTTGCCCTATCAGTGAGGTAACAGCATGCAGGTATTAGAAAGGATTAGAAAATCTCTCGTACCAACTACTGTGCAGGTAGGGAGAAACGATATACATAGGCTCACACCCACAAACACACTCAGATCCATCCCACTCCTTCTAATTCAAACCAGTCTTGGCTTTGTTTGCAGTTGAGGAGCCCCATCCCTTGCTGGCACGGTGGATGCACTGCACTCTTCATTAGAAAAGAAGATGGGAGTGACACTGTGGTTTAGGCAGAACACCCTGGTAAGTCCCTGCCACTAACAACAAGCTTTTAAGAGCCTTTTACAGGCTGGAGTGCCAAAGCCCCTCTCTTGCTTTAGCAACATTGTCTTGCATGCTTCTGTGTGCTTTAGCCAACTCCAAAATGTTCTGATCACATACTGGACACTCCCCAACGCTGATCTAATGAACACTCTGAAACACTGTATTTTAACTACAGCATTTCTCTTGCGTTTTTTTCAGTTAAAGATACTTTACTTTTGCCCATCATATATTATTTTACACATTGTGCTAACCCGGGGCCATCCAGATAAACTAGCTGGCATTTCCTGGTGAAATGAAGGGTGCAGAACTAATGGGGGGATTGACTTGAGACTACTGGGATGGCATTCACTAGTCCAATTATCTGCTTTCTTGGTAAAGCCCTAAGGAGAGGAAGGAAAACACCAAGTTCTAAGTGGAGGGAGTGTTACAGACTTGCTGTTCACACTGTGGCAAAACTACATCTGTTAGTGAGGAAAAATAATTAGGTCCCAAATTTGCATTACAACATTTTTTACACGATTTTGCTTTTCAAGTGGAAAACTGTTCCCACGTGGTCTATTTTTAGGTATTTTATCCGAAAACATCTCCGTGTTTCAGTTTCTTAGTGAGAAGTTTTTACAGTAAAAAAAAAACTGGATCCAGGATAATGGTGATAAAAGAGGGGAAAGGGTGAAGATATTTGTCCCTGAAAATATAAAAGTACAGCTGAAGCCAGTGCAGGGTGACAAGGGCATGCTCAGCTCAGTCACTTCAGGACCCAGGGGGCACCCTCATTAGCCACAGCCCATTTGTCCCTATGATTACTTGCAGAATAATTTCATGTATTTTGGGATAGTAAACTACCCAAAGCACTGCTTATCAGTTTCATTCACACATCATAAGTTTCAGCACCAATCCTTTTGACACAGCTTCATTGAGACAAAGCATTGTACTTTCAAGCCAAAGTCCAGAGCAGGGTCAGGGATGTCCTGGCACACAGAGAGGATGTTCGCATCCCCCCGGCACTGCAAGAAGTGGAGAACAGAGTGTGAGGAGAAGGGAAGAACAAAGCTGCATAGAGTGAAGAGACTTTAGTGGAGAAAGGGATGATGAGGGCTTTATGACAGGAGCTGCTCCACCTCTTTGTGAAGCTAATAGAAGAATTTTCTGCATCAGACCCTTCGTAGAAAATCATTGATTTTATTATGGCTTTTGCACAGATTGCAAGGTTATGTTTCAGAAAGCCTCAGCACCCTGGATTCAATTCTCAGGCTGATGCCCAAAATTCTGAGGTTTTGTTTTCTTACAAGCATGTTTTATGACTCCCCTCAAGTCCAGCCATTCACATCCCCTGCACACATCTTTGAGAGGAAATTATCTGTCTGCACCAGAAGCAGCTTCTGCATCATTCACCACACGTTTCCCTTCACACAGAGGGAAAATGTCATCCTAATTTCTTTCAACCCACCAAAACACCATGTCTTTAACCCTTCAGACTCACATCCTGCACATTCCTACATACCAAAGGGCTGAAAATCCCTCCTTTGACCTTGAAGACATGCTCTTCAATGCCAGGCCAACTGTACTTTGCTTGCAACTGGATGGCTCTTTGGAGACATATGTGCCACTTCACGCTGCTGGAGAGCCCAAAAAGGGCTGCTTGAACAACGTACTGCTTTTTTACTCAGCACCAGTTAAAAAGAAATGACAATAGGAAGGAAAATTTTAGTGATGTAAATGTCATCTCCCTCCTTGGCATGATGCTGAACAGCAGGCACAGAGGTGAGCCAAGCAGCATCTCTTCAACCAGGCTGAGGGGCGAAAAGCTCCTGTGATAACTATTGAGACGATGTCTCCCAACACCATGCAAATCCAGATGCGAGAGACTCATTTCCATACAACTGGCCAGGGAATGACAGAACATACTCTCATATATGTTAGTTTGATTGACACAATGAGATTTAAAGGCCTAATCCTGAGAACCACTTGCAAAACTTACCAAAGCCAGTGTTTTCAATTACAGCTCCCTACTGGGAGAGCACAACTCAGGTTGAAAGCTATACATTCACCTAATTTCTATTGAAATAAATATGTAAACAGTGCCTATGTGCTCCTGAATATCTGTCTGGAGTGTTTACTCAGCTCTGGACTATGGCCACTGAGAGCACTGGAAAGAGGTTGGATCGCTCTAGATCCCCAGGGAAAACAAAGTCATCATGAGCAATCACAGCACAGTACTGATCTGCCACTTGCCCTGCTGCTGTCACTCACCTCAGCACCACATCTGCCTCGAAACCAAAATTCCTGTATTTTACTGTACAGAGAGATGTGGGAGAGAGGATGCGAACGAACATGGTGCTGAGAAATGAACCAAAGTAGCAATTTATTTCATGCTGACATGGTCCACTGCAAGTAACAGGGAAACTTTTATTTATTTGGACTTTGGTAAACAAGTAAATTGGACACCAAGGATGCCATGGAAGATGAATTACACGTCACATGTCAGGCAGGCACCCCCAAATTAGCTCGTCTGATAGTACCACAGCCATAAACAGTGGTATGGGACAGTTCTGCACAAGCAGGAGTCTTGTGTCTCTCACCATGGCCATCTTACATCACTAGGTGAGTACATAGGACAGATAGCAGAAGAAATTGTCACGCTGATCTGGTCCAGGGTGGGACAAGAGTTCACCTGGATTAGAAGTGGTCCATGCATCTCCTGCAGTCCTTTGGCCTGGACAGCACTTGGCAAGAACACAGCACTGACCCATACAGAGCTTCCACAATGCCCTCTTCTCTCATAGGGAAACAGAAAGCATGAAGTACTTTAAATAACAATTTAATGTCATCCTTTATAATAAAGGGATCTAAAAAATAAATTTCTGACATCATCTGGTTAGGATATTGCATCTTGTCCGATTTCAGACTGTGCTGCTAATTATTTAGGCTAACAAAAATTATTATATTTTCTTTTGTTTCAATTATTATACTGCTCTTATCTCAATCCATGATTTTTTTGATTCTCCATCCCACTGGGACCAGGAATGAGCAAATGGCACTTGTGTGTGACTTTGTTGCCAGGTCGGGTTAAACCACAGCAGAAGAACACAAAGAGACATAACTGAGGCAAAAAATGTTTGGATTTATGAAACTACAATGCAAATTTAGCTCTTGACACTTGCTAATCCTGGATAGTTGGAATGCTGTTAGGCTAACACAGAATATGCAGCCTATGGTGCACACCAGCAGCTCTCTCTCCAAGACCAGTCCCACTGAGATCCCATGGAACTGCCACACAAGTGCACAGCCAACTCTCTGGCTCCAGGCAATAAGCAGCAGCAGACACGGGGCATGTCGCTGCATTTGTACAATCCTTATGGTTATTCTACAAGTAAATAAGAGGCTCTGTCATGTCACCAATCATTTGAAGCAGCTCCCAATGATTTGAGCCGTTTTCCCAATAAGATAAGGACACCGTGCAACTCAAGAGCAGAAATAATGAATGCCTGATGGACCAAAGCAAATCCTGGCCCAAGCTAGTTTTTAAATCAGCCAGTTTTTGAAAGGGTATTTGGCAGAGTTGGCTGTGAGCTGAGAGACTTGGTTTTATTCTACTGCGCTTTTGAACTTTTTGTGCTTTAAGCCATTGCCCATTATCACTCATAAAACTACAGATTTTCAAAAACTGACAGAAAATAACCCTGTATTTCGAAGAGGTGGCTAGAAAACAGAGAGCAAGAGGGAGGGAAAGTTGTGCAAATGGGAGCTGTGCTTCTTCGCTAAGCCCTGTTAGGAGCTGCATGAATATCTACCTGGTTGGCACCTCATTAGGAAACAACCAGTGCAACACAACAACATCTTGTAAAACAGCTGAATCCAAAGCACTGGGGAGACAGAGCAGGATTTTGTTCCTGCAGTGCAGGGAGTGGAGACCAAACACAAGAGAGGTGTAATGGCAAGTCCCTTTAGGGACCATGCACCAACCAGGCCACAAGAAAACCATAGCTCCAAGTCACAGAATCACTGAATTAACTAGGTTGGAAAAGACCTTTGAGATCATCAAGTCCAACCTATGACCTAAGACCACAACATCAACTAAATCATGGCACTAAGTGCCACATCCAGTCTTTTAAACATTTCCAGGTGACTCCATCACCTCTGTGGGCAGCCCATTCCAATGGCCAATCACTCTTTCTGTGAAGAATTTTTCCTAACATCCAGCCTAAACTTCCCCTGATGCAGCTTGACACTGTGTCCTCTCATTCTGAAGTCAACCAGGAGCTTTTGAGCAGTTTGAGGTGATGGGCTGCAACTCAGAAATGGTCTCCCAGTTTCCTGTGGACAAGTCTTGGCTCACTGCCTAAACCACTTTTTTTCTTGTAATTTCTGTGATGGTGAACTCAGGAGGGAGCCCTTGGGAGGGTGAAAATGTGCAATGGGGAGCAGAGATTCCAAAGGAGTAACCTTTCTTTCAGAAATACACTTCTCTCTCAGTATCAAGCTTGAAAACAGCATCTCAGTAAGTTTCTGCATACTCAAAGAGAGGTTAATAAATTACTCTGCTTGAAAAATGTCCATATGTTTTAGACAGTGAGCTTCTGCTCAGAAGTTTCTTTAAAATCTGTTTTCACACTGAGAAAATAAAACCAACTGTTTTTCAACTTCTTCCCATGCCCCATGGCAATACCTCTCAGACAATGAATAATCACCCAAACAGACCATGGGCACAGGTTCACTTTGGACTAACATCTTGGGGCAGTGGATGCATCTCCACTGTGGTGCCATGCCCGGCAGAATGACATTACAGTGCTCCACCCTTGCCACCCCCTCCTGGCAGGGCCACCCACATTCTCCTGCTGTGCTCTGGATTTGGTTATAGAGATGAATGTCCCTTGGCTGATGAGAATGAAATCTGTCTTACATTCACTAACATGTGTTAAACAATTGAAAGAAAAAGTGCTTTAACTGGGGAGAACATCTTCATTAAAGATGATTATGAAAAAAAAACAAACCCTTCACTGATTAATTTCTTCTGAGCAGGCACTGCCCACCCACTGAAATGACAATTTTAGTAAAAACAT
This sequence comes from Neodrepanis coruscans, assembly GCA_013400695.1. Taxonomy (NCBI): domain Eukaryota; kingdom Metazoa; phylum Chordata; class Aves; order Passeriformes; family Philepittidae; genus Neodrepanis; species Neodrepanis coruscans. The sequence continues at coordinate 117,811 of VYZS01018570.1, read as the reverse complement.
TTACATTTTTTGATGCAAAATCAAATATTCATTATATTTGGTTTTGATATTTTAAGTGGTGGAAAAAGTCTGGATTTCTGTTTAAAAGGGCTCTTGATTTAAAAACAAAGTTTAAAAGAAAAAAAAAGCTTAAAATCCAAATGGGACCAATTGTCCTTCTTTCATTTCCTGTTTTCTTCCATTTGAATTTTATCTCTGCCTCAGACTTTTCCCGTATTTTCATGATTTCATAACCATATTTTCCCAATAAAAGTAAGTTTCTTGTTACTGAAAGAGTATCTTCAAAATCACAAGAGAGAAACTTACTGCCAAACACGACTGGAAAAATAGTTATTCTGACTACGCAAGGCACTGTCACATGGAGTCAAGGTGAAACTCCTTCTCATGAAGAGAAGCAACAAAAGATCTAGAGAATTCACCTACTTAATATGATAGAAAACAATATTTTTGCTCCTTTTCTTCCTAATCTTTCAGTGATCCTATGTGTTGGTTGTACGGAGACTCTGCAAAATATAGTGAGGCTTCAAGTGCACGTCCCTAGAAATTGTCATTTCTGAAACTGAAGAACCAGAGTCCTTTAAGAGAATTATATACTGAATATAATGCACAAAGCCTGCAACTTATGTGGAAACCATTCTGGACCAAGTCAAGATATTGTTGCTAATAATCTGTAAATAAAGGGGAAGTGGCTTTTTTGATTTCCCAATTAAGCAAGATAATACTTCCATCAATTATGTTTTTATGTGACATATTCCCAATATGGATGTAATAAATGGTATTATACCTCCTGGTTAACAGCTTCAAGAAAATCCACTTAATTGTCCCTGCCCTTGCAGAAAGTAACACCCATCATCTGTGAACTATCCCCTAACTTGTACACAGGACTCATATCTTTCTGGAAGCCCAGCTGAGTTTTATATAACATTACTCACTAATTAGCAACTTCTAAATCCCAATCTGATACCACTCAGAGAATGTTCTTCCCTCCAGAGCAAAGGCAGGATTATCCGAGCCTCACAGAAGTCCACAGGGAAGGCAGTACCTTTGCAGTTCCTGTGCCAGTGGCTGTGACATTGCAGACCAACATGCATGAGGCTTCCATGAACAAGAGTCATAGGGTCTTGGCCAGTTTCCCACTGGGAAGGCTCCAGTGCAGGGCAGGGAAGGCTCACCCTTTGGGGGCAGTTGATGGTCGTTTGGTAAAACAGGGCAGAAAACCCAAAGTGCTGCTGCTGAAGGGCTGCAGTGGGATCCAAGGAGCTCGTGCACAGGAACTGAATCAATGCAGGCGATGAATGGAAAATCAAGTAAATAGCCCTGCCCAACTCAACCAAAAAGCTGAACTGCAGAGGGAAAAAACAGAAGTGAAGACTGCTAGTCCCTCTTGAGGGTGAAAGAAAGGCCTGTCCACTCATAGCTACAATTTCCATCCAGGTCTTCATATCATCCTCCCCTCTGTTTCAGGGTACTGTAGCAAAGACACGTTCTTCAAGTATTTTTCCCAGAGCTGTTTTTCTCCTGGCCACCCATTCTGCTCTGTGTAAGCAACAGAGTTTACGTACTCAGTGCTTAACAGCTATTTGTGGGAGCTCTCCATATGTCATGAAACACTTCCTGTTTAAATTTCATCCCACATATCCCTATTTCTTTTATGTTGCTGCTTTGCATCAAAGCACATAGTGGTAGACAGCTGCAACATCATCCATCTCCTCCACCTGGTCTCTCAGCATGCTGGCTGAACCTGCTACTGGGTTTGATGATTACACCCTCATTTTAGTTAGACCCCAAATCCTTTAAAGAAAATTCTCTTAAAATTTTCAAAAGCCAGGCTCTGATGTACTCTGGCCAGGAAGCTTTTGGATGCTCCACCAAATGGCTGTGTATCAGGCCATCAGCAGCAAGGCATCTTGGTCTACACCACACCACAGGCTGAGTGTCTTGGGGGAGCAGATTGCCACTGGTAGCCAGCTTGTAAGCCCTGTAATACCTTCACTGAAAGGCCATGGATGCTGCTGAGGATGCCCAAGCCTGCTTTCACACCTCATGGTTGTCATCTCCTAAGCCACAAACCCATGAAAAATGACAAGATAAAATCTTGGTAGTTTCTCTGTTTTCCTCAAACAGTGATGTCTGAAGACCAAATGCAGTGGGAGCAGGGGCTGCACTGGAGGCTGCATTGTTTGGCTGCAGACACCTCCTCGGGATCACCACCACCAGTGCCTGATGCTTAAAGTCCAGTGGGTGACTGTTTTCCCACACGCAGAATATACCATGCCAGGCTTATGGAAAACAAGTTAACATGTACCTGTTTCTAGGTTTTAATTTAAATCGGGTGGGTGGTGAGAGAACATCTCAAAAGCAGAGCCAAGACACAGTCACCAGCAGCTTCTACTCCTCAAAGCTTTGTAAAGTGGTAAAAAAAGAAAAAAATATCTATTATTTCCAAGGCAGGTTGCTTCCCCTAATTAGTGAGTCAGCTCTGCTAACAAAGATTACAACAGGGCATGAAAGCAGTGCTGAAGATTGGAGTACTTATGCAGGTCAGTGGTGGTTTTCCTAAACATTTTGATTACAACTTTAACTGCACTAAAACACATGCAAAAACCCTATCATTAAATTTAAACAGCCTGATGATATGCGGTACCAGACTATGAGAACTGCAAATAAATTGCTGTAATCTGCCATACTGTCACTTACTCCTGGCTCCTCAGCAGCCATAATTGACTAATAGGATAATAAGGTGGCAGCTACGAATCTGAAGGCTTGACTCCATTGTTTTAAACGCCCTCGAGGAGAAAATATTCCAAGTCAAGAAGACAAAGTAGCCTGATCACAATCATCTCCCTTGATTCAACATATTTAAATGCTCATCTGGACTCCTGGACTATTCTGTGTAAAATGTGATACCATCCTGGTCTGTCCTGTAGGGTGACAAGTGTCCAGGCAATGCCCTTGTTCCAGAGAGCCAACAGCATCCCCTGCCATCCTTCACCGCACAAGTCTGTGAAGCCACTGCAAGCAGCCTCTTTGGTCAAAGAGCTAAGTGAGAGACACCAAGCTTGTGCAGCCTGGCTTTGCAACAACCTCAGGCAATGCCCTTTTACCTCCAGAGGTCATCTTCACCCGATTTTAGGATCAGAGCACCAGCAACTCTCCCCATGCTACACAAGGGTTACTGGGAAGCCAACCATATACCCATTTCACCAAGCAAATTCACCAGCTGAAAATGGTCCTGGTGAGCTAGGACATGCTGTATTGATGACTAGGACAGATTAGGAGGATCCACTCTTCAGTGCTATTTACAGAAGAGTATTTGAGATGCTAAGAGCAAGCAAGTTATTTTCCAAGCAGAGCAGAGGCCAATCTGGCTTAAAGAAATTGCCTTTTTGTTATCACAGCATTTCAATCTGTCCTGTAGTCATCCTACAGCTGGAGTCAAAGCTCAGACACAGACCTCCCACTATGTGTGTGTACACGTGCATGAGGGCTGGACTATGGGAAAACACCTCTCCTAGCACTCAAATCCTAAGGGACAAAGGCCCAGGGTAATATGTGATATGGCCACATGGGTACTAGAGCAACTCCTTATACCAGCAAAGTCTTTCAGGGAGCTGAACTGCTCGCTGGTGTAAATGGAAAGCAACTGATGAGAAATGAATAAGCAAACTGACCTCCAGAGTAGATCAGCATCTGTACTTTTGCAGCCAAACATGCTCCTCAACGCAGCTTGGTGCAGGACGGAAGGCTGGAATCAGTGCCAGACCTCCATCTCCATGGCTTCCTTCCCTGCTGCTCCAGCCTGCATGCCAGACAAGTGCCTTATTGCTTCTTCCCCAGCCCTTTGCCTTTCTCAGACATCAACAACTCGTTTTGTCTCTTCCTTATGGGGAATACAACGGAGCGGTGGGGGAGCAGTGGGGCAGCAGTGCCGCGCTCCCGCAGCTGGGCTCCCCACTGCAGCCAGCACCGCGGGGAGGCCGCTGTCATCGCTGCACTGCACTCGGAGCTCACATCACTTTGACTGTCCTCAGCCCAGGTAAGAAAACCACAATGGAAAACTCTCAAGTCGTTTCACAGTGATTTATTTTTAAAATCTGAGGCACTGGTGCCAGTTTTGGCAATCAGTCTCACAGATCCCTTTAGCCTCCCACTCCTTGCCCTCAGCAGCCACAGGCCTCCTGCTATGACCAAGAGAATCATTTCTCCATGGAGAGCATCCAGCTTGCTCCAGCTCCTTCAGGAAAAGCATTTTTTTCAGAACAGCTGTAGGAGAGGAGAGTCCTGCTCTATTAGGGCACCTCCAGCTCATCAAAGAGCATAGAAGATCATCAAAAACACAGCGTCTGCGAAGGGATGGACCTTCAGTAAAAGAAAAAAGCCTGGCAGGCCCCAAAGAAACAACATGAATCCACGACCAACAGGGAGAGAGACAAACCCGGACGACACGAAAAAACAGTCAGAAATAGGATTCCGGGATCAGTGATAGGACTGCTCTGGAAGCCCCCAAGGTTAAAAATCAGGATTAGGAACTACTAAAGGGGCTCTTTTTACTTTTTCTTTTAAGGACTTAGTTCCCCTTTTTTAAGAATAAGGATTAACTCCTAATTTGAACCAGAGCCTTTAACCCTTCCTAACAAACAAAGCTGGAAAGGACTGCTGTTTTTCTGTGATTCAGTCGGTTTACAGCATGGCTTGTTAAAGCAATTAAGGGTCTCTAAACATAAAATACTTCTGCACAGAACACCATTAGGTCCATTTGAACATGCAGTGTCAGCAAGTGAAACAGTATCTTTGACTCAGTGCTCTAAGAAAGTTTGAGCCTGGGTAATAACTTTTCTTTAATAATGCAAATTATGAGAAAATAATGAGAACATTTGCATGCTTCCTTGACAAAGAGGGGCATTTCAAAGTCTTGGGGAGCAGCCTAGGCAATAAGAAATGTTCTGTTTTCATGTGTCAAACTGTTTTGCTTTTTCCTCTTTTCTGCTGACCAAAGGGTTTAATGCTGGAAATGCTAATCACGCTTGTGTTTGCCATTGCTCACCCTCTTGTTCTTACTGTCTATAGAAACCTGCAATTCAACCAAGTCACCATCAACCACAGTATTCACCAGAGCACATCTATATGCCCACACATGCTTTACCCAGGAACTCCTCCGCACATCCCCAGGCATGAATCATCACAAAATTCAAGGCAATGGGCAAAGGCTGAAACCACCCAAGTGTTAAGCTAAAGAAGATGAATCCACTCATTTTTCTCTGCTGCCAAGTTCTTAGGTTTATGCTTCCATCTAATAATCAGATTAAAAAGCTTGGTTTTCACAAACTTTGAAATTGAGCTTATTTGAGAGTCACAAGATTAGAAGCCAGGGGTGCCTTCTGCTGAGGCAACTGAACTGCCTGGACAAGCTAAACACTCATCAGGAAAACTTTAAAACCAAGAGGCAGAATATTTTTCAAAGCCCGGACAGGAATGTAAAATAACTGGAATAATAATATTTAAGTAAGAGATTTACAGGCCCTAAACCTGTCCAAGAACACTGCTCTAGCCAAGATGGCTAACACAAGCCACCTGGGAAAGCCCTTTCCACCAACATATATGGGTGTGCTGGTTTTGGCTGGGGTAGAGCTAACTTTCTTCACAGTGGCTCATGTGTGTTTTGGATTTGTGCCGAACATAGGGTTGATAATATAGAGATGCTTTTATTATTCCTGAGCAGAGCTTATAGAGAGTCAAGGCCTTTTATGCTTTTTGTATTGCCATGCTGGCAGGGAAGATGGAGGTGCACGGGAAGTTAGGAGAGGACACAATTGGGACAGGTGACCAAAACTCACCAAAGGGATACTCCAGACCATATGACATCATGCTCAGGATATAAAGCTGGGGGGAAGAAGGAAGGGACAATGTTTGGCGTGATTACCTTTGTCTTCCCAAGTAACCCTTAGGTGCTCCCCGGAGATGGCTGAAAACCTGCCTGCCCAAGGGAAGCAGTGAATTAATTCTTTGTCTTGCTTTGCTTGTTTATACGCCTTTTGTTTTCTCTATTGAGTTGTCTTTATATCAACCCACAAGTTTTATAGCTTTTACACTTCCAATTTTCTTCCCATCCTGCTGGTAAGGGAGTGAGTGAGTGGCTGTCAGGTCTTTGGCTGCTTGCTGTGGTCAAACCATGACAATGATGCAACATGCATCTTGATGACAAAAGCTGGCCTAAGGTTTCTTAGTACCATAACCCACACACAACATCCACACAGCACAAAGATGTCACCCATTTCACATTGATATTTGCTCCAAAAATTTCTAATAGGCCAACTTTGAGTGGTACTGACCCTTGTCCTGCTCTCCTGAGCAGCTCAGATGCCCAAACACAAATGTCTGATACCTTTTCAAATGTCCCAGGGTCTTCTGCCCAGCCTCCAGATGCTGCTCCAAAAGGGTGCAGACGTCCATCATGTCCTTAACCACATCTGCCAGGCCTGGGAAGATGCCTTGGATGCATCTTGTCTCCTTGGGATGCCTGGATCCCTCTCCTGGGGTCCTTATGGTGCTGATGAGGAAGAAAGACTGTGCAGGAACCTTCAAACCCATCTGGTGCTGTGCTTTTGCTATCCAGAGGGTAACAGCTCAGCTGTGATTGACACATGATACCCTCATTAAAACAGCACAGGGGCTCTGAGAAATCTTCCCTTTTGACTGTATCTGTGGAAACCAGAATGATGTTAGGATGATGAATCCTGAAGAAAATATAAATTTGGGACTGTTTTCCACCCACAACACCCTGCCACTTTCTCAGGATTTACAAGCCAGGTAGTTCATTCACACTTACATTACTTGCATACAAGAAGATCTCTAAAAAATTACTGTTTGTTTTTAAGCAATCTCACTGTATTTTTCCCCCTGACTCTTACAATAAGGTAGGACGTGAAGGTCTTTGAAAATGCTGTTGAAAAACTTAACATTTCATTTATAATGGAAAAGAAACAACAATGTGTAAGAAATAAAGACTCCAGTTTTTCCATTTCACCTGTGCTATTTATTTACAGTAGAAAGCTCTGCATTACCTGCTAACTCTGGCTGTATTGCAGAGTTGAAAAAATGGATGAATAGCACCTTCTATATCTTAAGTAATGACAGCAATCAGCTCAGAAGACGGTGTGGGAAACAACTTCTAAGCAAAGTCCTGATTCATTTTGTTACACAAAGAAAAAAACAAAGAAAACCTAAAACTCTGTTACATTTTCCCTAATCCACACTAAACTTTTTGTTGGATAATAGGGTCTTCAAAATGATCTTAAAACATCTCTTGAATGAGAGGTCATTTGCCTGTATGTAGAGCATACATAAATGCATATCTGAATGCATTTATGCTGATGTAATATGCACTCTCCCACTACAGAGGAAAGGTTGCATTCTGGAAAAGCACTTATCAAGATTAAATTTACATTTTCTGAAATTGTCAAAAAGTGCTTTTCATAAAGAACAACTGCAGAAGCCACACTCACATTTAGAAATGCTGCAAAAAGCACTTTCAAAAATAGGTTTACTATTCCTGATGGTGCTAGGACTGATTTACAGTTTTTAAACACATGTGTTGATGTCTTTGAGATTAAAAACAATATCAAAATTAATTCAGAATATAACTTAAATTACAGAAAGGTTCATAGATTGAACTGCACACTTAGCTACATCTCAGACTCAGGAGCTTTACATGCATATGCTTATGCTCTTTTATTAGCAAGCATAAAACACCCTTTCTGCTCTTATGTAGATCTCAACAGAGTAAAAACACATTTCATAGGTGTTACCTTGCACTTTTATACTAGAAATGTGTGCATGTTATACACCAGGGACACACATGCAAGAAATTCCTGAGACTGCAGGAAAAAGGGTTCCCAACTTATCTGACCCACAGCTTTCTCTTAACATAAAAGCCAAAAAAAAGTCAACAATTCCAGTAAGGCTCAGCAGCCATCTCCACTGTTTCAAGAATCTGCACTTTGAACTAGAACCAAATCCGGCTGAGCCTGATAATCCAACAGCCCTAAACGACTTAAGGCATTAACAGTCCTCTCCCTCTCTCCTTCAGTGCACACATCTGAGATGAGGCTTAGGTTCTCATTTTGGATACAGAGGAAATTTATACCTACAGCAGCACTCATCCTCAAAAAAAAAATACACTTTCAAGTTTAAGACTGAAGTTAGTTTTTGAAGATATTACCAATGTCATTTGCCAAATGGGTTGTTGCCACTCGAACTTTCTGATCACGTGAAGAGAGTTACTGGACAAATTAATCCTTCCTGGTCTGTGCTCTGAAATATCAACAATTTATCTGAGTTACATTCTGCCCAGAAATTTTCTGGTGTCCTATGAGAAATGAGTCTGGTATGTTTAGTCCAGTTGCCAGAGAGCTAATATTTCTGCACCACAAAAATTATAACCTTTATTGTTCCCCTTGCTGGCAATTTTCAGCGGAGACCTCAAAGACTGAATGTGCCTCAAACCAGAAATGACTAAATCCTGGAAACAGCCAATTTTCAATGGCAGGAAGCATTGCTGTTGCCATTGACAGACCCAAGATTTCACATCATCCGAGAGGAGGAACCTCACACTCCAGTCAAAAGAAATACTGAAGGTGCTTACTCTACTACTGCTGTTGCAGGAATACATACGCTTCCTAGAAATGTCAATAATTATCTATTATTGAAAAGAGGCTAAAAGAAGTGACTTAAAAGCATTCTCATTTTGATTAATTTCTGCCACTTGTAGGCAGCTACTCATTAAACATTTAGACTAGAGCAAGGTAATTTGGGGAGATTACTATCACATTTGCAGAGGGTTAGCAAAAAGGTGCTGCTTCATTTTCCATTGTTACACCTTCTGGTCAGAAAGCTTTTCAAAAAGTTTTGAAGTCTAGTGTGCTAGATCACGAGCAACATGGTTCACTGAGATGGTTTTATTCTTTTCCTCTGCTTTCTTAATGCAATGAAGATAGTCTCCTGTGTCACTTTATGAACTATCACTTCAGAGCCAAAACCAACAGTAACAAACAAAAAGTCCAAGCAAGTCTATTTGCTTCTATGCATATGTATGTGTGTGTGTATGTGTGTGTGTGTGTATAACACACAAGCAAACAGCAGGGCATTCTCAAAAGACAGCTCCCTTTAGCTCTGCCTTGGACAAATTTCATTTACCTTGATAAATATTCCATAAAAGGAGGTGTTCCTTTTTCCTTTCCTCTCATGGCCAAAAAGAATCAAAGTAATTAAAGAATAAGAAGAGCCTCTTCTTGACTTACAATAAAAGCTGATCATTTTCACAGACTTTACTACTTGCAAACAGCATCCTGTTCTCTCTGTCTTCATTAAACTCCATCTTCAGTAAGGAATTAACACTGACCACCAGTATTAGTGGGTGGATAGTTACACTTCAATGCAAGGAAAAGGAAAGCAGGGCATTCCTAATGGACAAGATGAAACCTACTCGGCCCAGTGTCAGTGGCCCAGGACTAGAAGCATG
>VYZS01018570.1:0-107733 GCA_013400695.1 Neodrepanis coruscans | reverse complement strand
ATGTGTTGCAGATGCTTTTACAGCCCTTGGGACTGTATCACTACAGCATTACCTTTTAGATAGGCTGAAGCTGCAACAGTGCTCTCCTGAGCACTTCTGCTCCTCAGCCACTCACGGGTGGAAGGTATCTAAGACTGACTACGCTGTTGTGCCACTATCAGATGCATTGTGTTGCTGAAATCTTGCAGGAGTATTCTGTGCAAAGGATCATAATATCTGCTTCTTTCCATAATAGCCTGATTTCTCAAGATGGTAAATTTGACTTCCCTTCTCTTCTTCCTCCTCCTTTCTTGAAGAGCCAGCATGCCACAGAAATCAAGGCTGAACAGCTCAGGTTTATTCTGTTATTCTTCAAATAAAACCATTATCAGTGGCCAAAATGAAAGAAAATTCAAGATGTGGTATTATCACAAAAGTTACTCATCTGTTGAGCACAAATGAAACAAATGAGCAAAAATGCAGCACTTGTGGTTCAGTGCTGTACCACTGCTCCAGGCTTACAATATGTGCAGTGAAAGTGATTCAAAATCATGCCAAACACTGACTACCACAGGCCCTCTCACCATTCCAAAATCAATTGCATATATAACCCCCTCAAGAGTATGGTCTATCCTGTAGTAACATCACCTTGCCTCTGCAGAAAAGCACCAAATTAAGGTTCCTTGCATCCTGCACAAGCTTGAAAACACTGTTAGTCATTCCAGGAAGAACTAACACTCCATTAACACTTATAACTATAATACTCATAACTGTGGAACAGAAGATAGGTGAAGATTGAGCCCAACCAATTTAACTGCTCTACAGTCTAAAACACTGCATGGATCTGAGAAGTCAGACTCTAAACCTATGCCATCAATTCAAAACAAAAATTCCTTCTTTGTTACGGAAATAATGGTTGATTTATAGTTAGAGAATAAAATTGGCAGGTTTAGTAACTCCTTCAAGGTCACAGAAAGTCAATGGCTGGGCAGAAACCAGCTGGTGGAAGCCAAACCTCTCCCCACTCCCAGACAACAATGGATTCACCTACTCCAGTGAACACACACAGGGCTAGAAAGTCTGTTCTCCCTAAGCCAGCTAGTCGTAACATATTCCTCCGAACCCGAGACAAACAAAAAATACATATTTGGGACAATTTCCTCACTGCAAGCTCACTATGATGACTGCAAAAGACCAAAAGGTGGGACGAAAAAACCCTTCCAAAACCCATATTAAAGATCAAGGCAATCTTTAATTATTTAAAGACTGGGAGAAGCTGGTGGTGATTTGGTAAAACTGAGCAGAAACTACTACTTCTGAAGAGCTACAGTGGGATCCAGGCAGTTCAAAACTTCAACACAGCTCATTACTTAAACACTTAATCCCAGAATGATTTAAAACTCACATGCATGGATATATGATGCTTTCCAAAAAAAACTCTGCAAAATCTCTTAGCTTGGATTCCCTTGTCTCCTATTTGTGCCTGCCTAAAATAACAAGACAGACAGTAATAGCTGCCTCCCTGCAAACAAGTGCTGCTGGGAGTGCTGGAAACAGCCAGTGACCAGAGGTTAATTTTTTATTAATTAGAGCACAAAGCATCCTGGCTTGTCCCTCATTAGGCATCTCCAGGCAGTTTGGCTTGGCTAAGCAGAGAGTCGAGGGAGGCAACAGGCACCCTCTGACAAGGCTGTCATGGAGAAAGCTGATCGCTTCTGCTCCAGGAAAGTTTCTTCAACCAAGACATGGCAAGTTTGATAAACAGCAGTTTCTCAGGCTGGATAAAGGCAATTCCAGTGCATTGCTCGCTTTGTTGTCTGACAAGGCTCCTGAAATCTGAGCCTGCACCAACAAATCCCCTCCATTTCAGCCAGGGTAGTTGTTTGTTTTTTAAATAGGTGGGGAGGGAGAAAGCATCAGGGAAGGCAGACAGGGAAAATCATCGTGAAACCAAGCAAAGGGAGAAGTGAGTGAGAGTGGATATTGCAGATTCATATATTTTAATATAACCCTACTATGTCTGAAACATCAAAGCACAGGGTCTCAATTTGAAGATTAAAACCAGCTAAGACTGTAGAAATTAATATTGTGGCGCAGGCGCACCTTGAAATATATAGCAGCAGGAGTGACCAAACTTGAGTATTTTTTCCTTATGACAAAACAGACTCCAAGTACAGAAAATTTAACCCCTCTAGATCATCCCCACATCCTAGGAAGTCAGCTGAACATTTCCAGACAGGACTGAGAAAGCATACATTGCCTGCATGCACATTGATGTGTATCCTCTCCCTGATACACTGCAGGTAAGGAATGCTGCTTTCCCCACGATGAGCTGTGGGGAGGTGTGTGTCTGTCCCCATGCACATGCTCACACGCCAGAGTTTCCTCATTTTCATTTATTCTTTTTATTTTTCATTTCTTATTCTCCTGAGAAGACAGCTCAGACAGTGTCTGGCCTTACCTGGAGATAAACCTTGTTCTTGTCAAAAGGGGTGCTTGGAGCATGGCAGCACAGACAGTGCAGTATTCCTTCCTCATAAAAATGGATAAAGAATGGCAGTATAGCATTAGCACTGGCAGAGGTTACGCACAGCTCACCGACACCACCCACATCTTCCCAAATCAGCTGGTATTTTCTGTAAGTGTCAGCCAAAACATTCTTTCTTATTTGCAGTTCCTAACAGGAGAATATCAAATACTTGCAACATGGTAATACATCATAACAAATTAAGCACAGTTTAAAAATTGAAATTAATTATCAATTTTAAATTGACTCTTCAGCAAGCTCAGTGTTACTACCTACTGCTGTTTTTGCTAGGCATAGGCAATTTTGTTCCTCAGCCCGCCTTTTCAATTACCGTTTTGAATTCAGCTACATTGCATCTGCCTGAAGATCAAAACACACTTTTCAAAAAATTACAAAACCCTGAATTAAGTATATAAATACATACGCTGAGGTTGGAACTATCTAGGAAATACACCCCAGAGCGAAGTTAACCAACAGCAGAATTAGAAATAAAGCTGATCTCTAGATTCAGATTTCTTTTAAATTGGAAGGATTTCCAAAGTTTTGAGGAAGCTGAGCCACTGGGATGAAAAACCAAGTATCTATTTCTTTAAATGACTTTAAAAGGTAACTTTATATATCAGAGCCCATGACTGTTCAAGTATTTTTAGAAAATTTGCTGAAAACTCATCAGTATGCCTTTTATATGCTATACTGTAGCCCAATACGGAGGCAATAGCCATAGGTACCACATTTGCATTTTTATACAGACATTTACATGAATAAATGAAGTGTTTTGTATGTCTGGATTCCCATTTAGGCACAAATCCTTGTTTCCAAAAGCACATTTTCAGAGGCATGCTGAAAACAGAGCCCTTAAACAACATCTTGCTGCAGCAGCCTTCTCCCAACATGGCAATTTTAAACTCATTTTTCCTCTGTATCTCCAGAGCTCTGCAGGACCCTTTGAGGATTTTAAACCCCTATGAGCGTGCCTGTTTACCATGGCAATGCTAGAGCTGACAGCAAATTCATTCCCTTGCAAATGATCCTCTTGGCATCACATTTTGGAATTTGCTCCACCATTTCCAGAGAAGGTACACTGAAACCTACAGAAGCGTCTAGTCACATGCACTCTGAGCATTTTTAGATCACTGGAAATTCAAGCAATTTAGAAAAATTGAAATGGGGAGAAAAATGGACCGTGGGAAAAAAAGTGATTAGCCAAAATATTCAGACTCCCTGCAGGAAGGCTCACTTCAATCACAGCTTTTCCCAAATAGATGGTGATGAGGAATTGCCAGGGACTTTACACCCTAATCAGTCTCTGGGGAAGCCTGCTCCCACGGCGACAGACATGGGCTCTGTTCCTGGGTGTGCTCTGAATTTCCTGTGGGACTGGGAGAGTTATTTAAAATTTGTAGTGCTTCAGCATTTTATCAATTCATCAGTGGGTCAAATCACAGTTTAACAGAGGTTTCAGTTTCTAAAAGGAACATATTCAGTTCAGAAATCAGTTGTACACACTCTACTCAGTATAAGACAAAAGGATAAAGAAATCCCCCATGCCATTATTGAAAAAAAACCAAATATTCACAACATCCCTTGCTGCAGAACTGCCTTTTGCTAAGTCCTGTGAAATGCTATGATGAGCTATTTGTTTCCATCCCCAAAGAATTTCCTTTAAAAACTCAGCAGCTCAGTTGCAAAGTCTTTATTTCATGCCTTTGGAAAGCCTGATTTTCTGAAAGACACTGCAACCTTCTCTCTCCCTGAGCCCTGCAGTACTCCTGCACCTGGAAGCATGGCCCAAGTATGCATGGAGCTCACGGAACCCACCTGGGGTTTCAAGCATGGCTTGGAAAGAAACCCAGACTCCACAATTCCCTCATCACACATGTGTTTTTGTCTTCAAGTTGAATCCCCTGCTTACCATTTCTGAGGGTAAAGCTAAAAAATCTTATAAAATATCTAAGTCATTCCTTTTATTTAAAGGCTCAAATCTGAAACTGCTCGGTGAACAACTGCTTTCATGCATGAGAACACCAGATGAACCTTTATTTTTATCAATTCTGTATTTGGGGCAAAAATCCCCTATTGGAAAAGAAGACTGCAGAGAGGCTGGTTTTGTCAATACAGCAGCAGAGGGTAATACTACTACTCTGACGTGAAAAGACACCACAAAATACTTGGAACTATACCCTGAAGTCCTCTGTATAAAAGCTCCTCATCTGAAGATGGTGCTAAAGCTGTGCCCACCAAAAAGTCCTGTTTAACCACTGGAGCTTCAAGGCCTGGGTTTCCCCCCTCTATAGTAACCCAAGGGGAAAGTTTCCAAAACTGTTCAATGTCTAAGGTCTTGTTTTTCCCCCAAGGAGACTCACAAGGTGCTTCATCTCTGGCCTGGCCTGACTGCAGCTTATCATCAGCTTTTTTTTTTTACCTTCCTCCTGCTGTGCTCTGAGCTGATTGGCGGCTGACTGAAAAAACAGCTCAAATATTGCTTGGATGCTACAATGCTATCATCACATTCTCACACATCCTCTACCAGGTATGGCAGAGCATACCCTCAAGCTCAGATGATGTGAGTGAGATGACGGACACGCTGACAGTGGACTTCAACAGGCTCCAACACTACGACAGCAGCCACAGATGGAAGCATGTCTCAGCAGAGATGAAGAGGGCACTTCAGTCTTGTTAGTTCAATCATATTAAGTTAACAAAAATGAAATACATGCCTTTTTATCCACCAAACAAAGGCATTAGACAAGCTAAAGCTGCTGCCTCAGCTCTTTTAGAGTTATTCTTGTTATGTGTGTGTGTGTACAATAAGTCTGTACTCCTCTCTACAACTTCAGTGTCCACACACAGTATCAAAACCACCTCTTTTTCCTGTTATTAAAAGGGGTGGAGGAGCCTTCTGCACCTTACTGGGTTCTGATGCAATTTGGATGCTGTTTGCAACATGTGATGAATTTCTGGAGGAATGCAGCACTTCCATTAACTGCTCCATAACTGAAAGCCGCATGACTTGAAATCTGTTTTCCTAGTTAATTCTTCTGTAGAGTGGATATTTCTGTAACAAAGGTAAAATCATAAGCCACACCAGGAGGTACTTTAATGCAGATCTGTGCTGTGGCTTTTTGAGCCTAATTTCAGTGGTCCATATGCAGGGTGCCAGGACAAAATCTGCATGGCAGAGAAAGAGAACTAGAAACACAGAGAGGAGCCTGTTACCCTGGCTGCTACTGTCTTGCAGCCTCCTTCATGCTTGATCTATCCAAAAAGGATGAGACTTCTCTGCAAAATACCTGGAAGAAACAACAGCACTGCAGGTCCACCTGTGTGGGACCTGTCCAGGGGAGTCCACAAGCTCAAACTGTACCCCAAAGTCTGGATGGAGTGTTTCACCTGGCTAAAGACTGTGGTCGGTAAAAGGTTGTGCAGCATTACCTTGCTAACACAAAAAATACAGATGCTATTAAATCTGCCAAAAATGAGTTGAAAACACAGTTGTGCTGGAAAACAAGGCTGATGAAACGCTCCAATGATTTGTAGGCCCAGTAATGCCAAGCCCTTTCAAACCTTTTTTTAAAAAAAATACCTCCTCTCACACAGTAAAACAGGAAACAGTGCCTTCAGACATTTGGCATTAGCCACCAGGAGGCAGGCAAATCTAAACAAGCTCACATAGGCACAGAATTAAACCTGACAGCTGTACTGCTCCTTGGCAAGCAAACAATATGACCAAAGGGAAGCGGCAAAATGTCTTCCATTTGTAAAGCCAAGCTTAATTGTAAGCAAAAATCCTTCCTAAAGAAAGCTACTGAGCACTGATGGAAACCACTGACACAGCCTGTCATCGCAGGGGGCATCGTGTGCTTTGCCAGATGCCTCTGCTCCTGGGGCACTTTGTGGCCAGAGGCCCTTGGATACTGTGTGAACTTGCTGAGCAAAGCCCCAGTGACAAAGGACACACTGGCACCACTGTCCCAGCTCAGCCGGAAAAGCACAGGAGGAAGAAGCCAACCTGCCCCACGTCTTCCAAGACCTCCTGTGGAAGTGGGCTACTGCTAGGAGATGAACTGCAAGCATGAACAACCAAAAACTCTTTTAAAAGGCTGATGTGTAATTAGGAAAATGACGAGAACTACGGTGTGTAAATTACGGATACCTCTACAAACTGTGAGAAGGCATTTCAAGGCAGCTGAATTATCTTGACACAAAGAAGTTATTTATACATAAATTACAGTAACTTTGTCCATGCTAATGAACCTGTTTTTCCCCTGTGATTAACCATGGTCTTATAATGCAAAAGCTTCACTTCCCTGGCACCAGAGTGGTAATGGGACTGGTAATTCCCACGCCACAAGTGCTTCTCTTGCCAAAGATGATGGTGAATCCAAGGTGCATTTGCAGGTCACAGTATTCCTGCCAGACACTCCCAGCTCAGGTAGGCCACCCTACACACCTGACCAGCCAGCCACTGGGGCAGCAACAACTAGAGGGTGCCTGCCCCATCTAGCAACTGGTTTGGAGGAAATGGCAAGGATATATGAGTAATTAAAATGAAGAAGATCATGTTTAAAGCTGAAAGATGAGGAGGAAAATGAAGATGTGCCTGAAGTGAATTCTTTCATAACAAATGCATAAAAAAATAGCATTGTTAGGGCATTTGCTTTAATAAATAACGCATTTTTTTATTCACCCTCCAGACTGGTTGTGACCCACAGGCTCTGTCTTACCAGGTTAGCTCTGGCCACCATCAGGCTGCCTCCAAGCTAAGCAATGGGAGGGCAGGTGAGGAGGTATGCTCAGTGCAGGGCACAGCTTGTCTATGATTCAGAGATGCAGCCACAGGTCCTGGCCCAAGAGAGGCTCTTCAGCTGCACTCTTCCTTTCACCCCTGCTGAAACACTCTGGCTTTCCTTTCCAGACCCAGCTGCCACTCAGACATGAATTTGCACAAATGCGATCTTGATCCTTCTTATTTTTTTATCTCTTTGTGAGGCAGTAAGAAGATATTTGTCTCAATTTCAAAGCAGCAGTCATCCTGTGAGAGCCTAAAATTTCCAGCATGGTGTTGTGCCAGCTCATGGTGAAGGCTACAACCTTAGCCAAAAATACGGGAGCCAGTGTGAAGTCTGCATTTATGCTAAGCTGGAACTCAGACTTGTTCACTTGAAATAACTGACAGGGATGTACTAGAACCAAGTACAAGCCATTAGTCAAAGCACTGAGTTTTCTCCAGCAGGACCTTGACACAGACCAAAACTGGGCAGAAGGGTCACAGTAACCCAACTGCACCCTTGCAGTTAAAGACCAGCCTCACCCCTGCCCAGTCTGGGTCATCCCTTTGCCAACACCCTGCCCCTGTACACCTCATGTAGCATGAAGAGACATGGGGAACCCAGATCCATCCTTTTGGGAGAAGAGTCTGTGACATCCACGGCCACCATGCTGCTTAGCCAGCAGCTCCCTCCTAGGTGAAGGCTACCCATCCAGCAGCAAAACAAAGAGGATAAAACCAAAAGAATATTTTTCTCTAACCTGTGAAAAAAAACTCACAGTGCCTCACTAACCATCTATGTAAACTCTCTTCAGTTTCCAATCTTTCCCTATATTTAATTAAAAAAATAGTGATGCTACATCATCAATTTAAAAAGTCCCTTAAATCCCTGTTAGAAAGGAAAATGATCCCTCATGCTCAGTGGGGCTGTCCTGCTGAAGAAGATAATCTGTTTAGGAATAACTGCAACTGTTCTTGGAAAGAAAACAGAAGTCTCCTTGAGAGACTTCCACCTCATTCTCAAAACTCCTAAGTTTTATCTGCTACCCCTCTTCTTTGTTGCAGAATCCAGGAGTCCTGCTTTAACATGAAGAAAAAGGAGAAGGAAATGGCAAAGTGAAAAGTACCCTCCTCAGTTCAAAGAGAACCATTTATTTTGATTTTCTTTAAGTAAGTGTAAAAGAAAGCAGGCAAATTATGTTATACTTTTTTATGTCTTAGGACGGTGACCAGGCAGTGTAAATGCTAAGGCCTGCTACTAGCAATGACCATGGACGAGAAAGAGGACTCATTTTCCCTGAGAGGGCTGGCTGTTTTTCTAGTGGTACTTAGGAAGCCACTCTTGACCAGAAGCTCACCAGGGTATTTCTTGGCTGGCAAGCCTGCTGCAAATTGAACCGGAATTATGCTAAATGAGGGGGAATCCCTTTGGTTGCATTGCTAACAGAAGCTAAAAGAAAATTATCTATTTACACCTTCATGCAACATCCTCTCAAATCATCTGAGCACAAAGGTAATCAGCATTTGCCAGCGACTGCTGCGTTGCACGGCTCATGGCAACCTCACACTGGCCTCATGGGTTATATCATACGCTTCAGAGAAAAAACAATTATCACCGCAAGCCTAAACAAGTTGAATAAATAGGAGATGTGACCAAGCTGTCCAGCAGGTTTATGAAAGCAGAGTAATTGTTACTGTCAGACCTTGGAGGCACAGAAAAAGAGGACAAAAATGCACACAGGTAATTTGATACATGACATTTTGAATGCAAAGCAGAGTGATGGTGAGTGATAAAAGAAGTAAACACCTCTATCCAGTAGATCAGCTGCAAACCACGGTATCTTCCTGGTTTGCTGATTTGTGCCCTTTGTGAACTATCATGACAGGGAATTTTCAAAAGAGCTGACTCTCCAAAGCAAAAATTGTGGTGGGCCAGCTTACATAAACATTGGGGCTTAACATTTATCTTTCTGATTCATGTAGCAACAAGAATCACCATCCCACAGCATCACGGCACTTGAAAGACAAGAACTAAGGGGAAATAACAAGAAGAAGTGGATCAGAGAAGAGGTAAGTGGAGCACAGCACACATTTCACACAGGCAGGGTAGGCACAGGACAGCGTAGGAGCTCCAGACTCCTATGTTCCTCTTCAGCTACCAGGCTCCTTCCAGCTACCTCTGGGGTGGTGAAAAACCTGTTGGTTGCCTTCTCTACATGTTAGCTCCCACATCCACAAAACAGAACCAGGAATACCCATGTCCTTTGTAAAGCTCTCTGAGATTTACAATTCTGTACTCTGTAAGGTTTCTACTCAGCCATGCCTAAGTACCACATGCATAGCTTACAAAGGATTTTCTGAAATGAACTGTTCCTGTTGTTATTAATACACTCCATGCAGGGTGGGGAACTACTAATTACATTACTGCATTTCAAAAAAGGACTTGGTGATTACAGCGAACCATAAATGCAGTGTGAGCAGGATTATTCTGTTAAAAAAAAAAAACAATAACAAAAAACTAACAGAAAGAAAAACCCTAAACACTGCCCAGTCTGGAAAGCAGAGACAGGAGCACAGGCTGCATGAAATCATCTTTCCACTGCTGTCAACAGCTTGCATGGCCCCAGCTGACAGAGCAGAGGTGACATGCCTCCAGAAATATGTAGGGCAATTGAGTTTCTAAAGAAAGCCCAAGTGAGGCCACATTGTGTACCAGGGGTCCAGGAAAAGCCCTTGAACCAGACAGCCCTCCTGGGTTGTGGGTTATACTATTGAGATGGCCAAGAAGAAGCAGCTGGCATTAGCCAATCCAGTACTGCTGCACAACTGATCAGGAGGACATTTGGCTGCCCTGGCAGTGAACAACCACAGAAATACCTGAAGCTGCAGGTGTCAGCCCACCTGAGAGAGCCCCCATGGCTCTGTAAATAAAGCTGTGTGCCAGAGATGGCACACTCCTGCTGGGTACTGCAGCAGCTGTAACACCAAGAAGGAACTGTGAAAGGCAAAGCCATGAGCTCTCTCCTATCCCTCCACATATCCTGTTTGGCCTTAGCATGGATCCCATTTCCAGCAAGGTAACAGAGCTACCTTTAAGGCTCTGCAGGTAAAACACTCTGGGTCAAAACATCTCCCTCCACTCCTAAGAGACCTGCCTTATAAAGCAGTAAAGAGAAGATGTGGGTCCCTCTCCATGATGTGGACCTGTGCTGTAGTCTCCTCCCTCCCCTGCTCCCAGCAGTATTTCACTGGGCTCAGCTGGAAGGGTTGTAAATAGAAGCAGGTCAGAATGTGCAAGCCATTCAATATTTGCACGGAAAGAGGTCAGGTGCCTAGGGAACCAAAAGGCCCATTTTCCCCCTGAAGAAGGAGCATTAGCACTTTCTTAACAAGACTGTGCCCAGTTAAATTTAGCGACTACTGGCACACACATTGCACAAGGTCACGCTGGCTTTTCAGAAGCCTATCTAACTTTGACATCGTCGCACCTCATTTCTTTTTCATATATTTGCGATAAACCAATTTGTCATTCATGCTTTAACATCTATCCTCTGAGTCATGTCTAGGCACAAGGGTTTTTTAAGACCGGCGTCTGGGGGCATGAACAAAAAGGTCATTAATGGCAGTGGAGGCTATGGACAGTCTGAGGTTTAACTCACAGAGTTTATGAAAGTAATTTGTTTTCAGGTTATTGGCGATGATGGTGGATATCAGACTCACATTGCAAATAAGAAGAAAGAAAAAAGAGACTTCAGAACCTGGTTAAAAACAAAGCTGCAAACGAATAACTGTGGAAAACATTACTGAAAAATATTGTATATCCTCTTTCCCAGAACGGATAAACCCAAGAAAAAGAGGCCAGGTCTGGAGACTAGGTCTCCTACAGTCTCTTTTTCTCATTTTCCCTTTGTTTCTTAATATGAATATGAAGACTCCATATTCACCAAGTTCAATATTAGATTATGACTGGCATTTCTCTTATGTGGCTTATATTAGAGAGGGGTCCAAGCAAGAGCCAGCTGGAAAGAAAAAGGGAAAATATTTCCCCAAAGTTTTCATTAAAAAGGTATCTGCTATGAAATCCACATCTGGATTTTGCTGCTGAGACTTATCTCTATCTTACTTATTCTCTTTTACTATTTTTGCATATCCATTATTAAGTTTTCTTAATGCATATGGCATTACGTATAGTCAAGTTTCCAGAAAATCTTGCAGCCAATAAAATCCCTCTTCCATTTCAAATCAAATTATTACCTGAGTATAATGCCTATCCAGTTGTCAAGTTATCAGTTAAGTTGGATAGTGCATTACACCCCAGTTAAATGATTCCCTTCTACAGGCTGTTGAGTGGATTACCTGTTTCTCAGAAATTATGTCATTTTACTAATGAGCAAAAAGAAATAAAACATGTTTGCGTACAAGTTAATTTTTTCCCAAATTTTAAGATCCTTTATGCTAAGTTACATAACCTAATACTTTGGAATGGAAGGTACCATATGAGTATTTAATCATACATATGATAATACTATGTACACATATACACTCATATATTATTTATATGGCCATATACAACTCAAACTAAATGAATGGCTTTCAGCACTATTGCTTAAACAATATTACCAGTTATTTGTGCATTTTTTTTCCCCTGAATTTTCCATGAGACTTACCGTGATTGAAAACAACTGCACCACCAAGGTCTCCTAGTTAATGGATGTGTCAAAATCCCAGAGGTAGAAGTAGTGGCTGCAGCTCCACACGTTACACTGCATTTCTCATCCATTTCACAGCACAGAGCTGAAGTTATTTTTTTAAGCCATATGGTTTTGCTATACTTGCAACCTACAGCTAACACCATACTTTTAAGTGCATGAGTAGGTATTTACATACATAGAATACAAAACTTAGTCTCCCTGTACTCATTTACATATATATCTTTGTACACACATGAGAGATTTATGTATAATGGATGCACTTAAGAAGCCACTTCTGATCCTTGAGGTATTGGCACCTCCAGTAATATGCTCCCAGTTGGAGTGGGTGCAGGTGTCTCTCCATTCCCCGTTCCTTCCACACTACTGGAAGGCATAAACTGGTCTATATAAGCATTATGTATTTATAATATATGGTATGTTAACACCCAGAGAAGTATTCCCCATGCATCCATTTTGAGCAGCCTGTGCATAGATTGCTGCATACATCTCCGGTGCAATCTCATAAATCAGTCACCCCTAAATTGAATCTCCACTGCCACAAGCATCTTGTGTGAAGACGTTATAACTCAGCAACAGTACAATAACCACCTCTCATGACCTACTAAAAACTGCATGCGCCCAGTTGCGACCCTACTGCCTTAAAAGTTGATGGTGCACAGATGAGTTGCTGTGCTCAGTTGTACACTCATGCTTGGAGATGAGCAGCCAAGGTGTAACTGGTAGATAACCAAAACTAGCATATGCTTGACACAACCAGCACTGGCACCTCCCTGGGTGATCTTCCATTACATGAGGAATAAAAACCTCAGAGCTTCAGTTAGCTCAGCCTGGGAGCTTAGCTGGGGACTGCCCTCAGTACCCACCAATGCAGCTGCTGCCCCCAACCCCATTCCTGCATGCTTATGGTCCAGGGCTTATGTGTCGCACTCGATGAAGAGGAGACAAAGCTTTGAAGCCACTGTGGATCCCAGTACCAGAAAGCCAAGCCAGGCTCCTCAGCTGTTCCACATCACTCACTACCCAGTGTACTTTTATTTGTTCTATAAGACAAACCTACACATAGATAAATAATGAGAGCTGCTGAGACAATATCTTTTATTCAGATTGTTAATCCATGGGAAAAGCATCGCTGCCTCTACAGACGGGCAAAGCTCTCCTGAGTTACCGCAATACAACCAATGAGAAAAATTAAGAGAGGATCTTTCCCAAGAC
Organism: Neodrepanis coruscans; assembly: GCA_013400695.1. NCBI lineage: Eukaryota > Metazoa > Chordata > Aves > Passeriformes > Philepittidae > Neodrepanis > Neodrepanis coruscans. The sequence continues at coordinate 94,535 of VYZS01018570.1, read as the reverse complement.
TAAGTGCTACACACACAGGACACGGGTGATGGGTTTGACTGTGGTTGGGCATTTGTCTTCAGCAGCCCAGGGAGTAGGGTCACACAGCACCAATGTATACAGAGAATATATGCTGGGGAAGAGAGTTACAAGGCTGTAAAACACATCATGGGGTCCAGCCAGCATCACATCAACTAGGAGAACGGAGCTCAAGGGTTTAGGATGCCAAAGGAAAGCTGTGAAGTGCTTACTGACATGTCACTGGCAGTTCTCTTTCATACAACTCTATTATTCAGATGCTGCAACACAGGCCATTTTTACATTTCATGGCTTTTCTGAAAGGGTTATTCCTATTTCACCTCCTTTTTCCTGAACTACATCAACATGAATTTCAGCATTAATTCCCACTGATTACCTGATCTGCAGATGGTTATGCACATAAATATTTGTGCATGCCAATCATGTAGATTTGGGGGGATTATTCAAGTATATAAAGAAGAGCAGAAAGGTAACAGCAAACATGATAATAGAAAATAACAAAAGATGCATCACGTTCAACATCCTTTAAAAAAATAAATACAGGTTAAAAGATACAGTAGTAGAAACATTCTTGAGATTATTAATGAAGTATGATGCTGCATGATGTTTTACTTCTTACTGTTGCCTTAATTAGGGGAATAAGTTTATTAAATAAATAAGTGGCACACAAAAGAAATCTGAGGTATTGGTGTTCATATTTGTCTCCAATGTCATCCACAAAGCTACTGCCCTGTGAGTCCTCCTCAAACACCTTGAGACTAATTTGCCTATAAAGCCAAGGAGACTTATTTTCCTCATGAGAAAGAGTAATTTCATTCTGGAAGCAATGTGCTGCACAAGCAAACTCACAACCAGGTGATGGAGAGGCTCCACATGTATGCGGGGTGGGAGCACAGATACTGCAGAGGCTGAGGAGATAAGTGGGGCACAGTTTCCCTCCAAATGCCTGATCCCCAGCAAGACACAACCTGAGACCCATGTCAGCAGACAGTCAACATTGCCCAACAGATGTGCCAGCATTTCAAACAACTGAAACCTCCCAGTGTCTAGAGCCTAGAAACAGGATCTGGGCCAGAACACATATTTATTGTGTTTTTAAAACACCCACAGAAGTGAGGAGACACTGTGAAGAGGTGGGGGAGAAGTTCTCCTTTTTCCACCCATCATTCCCAAAATAACATGAAGAGCTGAAGAACTATGAAAATGATGGGGGGAGGAAGAGGTGCTGCTGGCAAGGCCCAGGCAGCAGTGTGAGGGCAACATGGGACAGCTGTCTGCCTCAGCTGAACACAGCCTGCAGGGCAGAGGGCTCTGTGCAGCCTGAGATACACCAGCCCATGGGGATTGGGGAGGGCAAGCGGGTAAATCCTGTTTAGGGAAGCAACCTTTTACATGCCTAGCATGGAGTTCAGAAATTAGACCCTTTGTTTTTGGAAAGAAGTAATTCTAGCTGACTCCATTCCTGTTACAAATGAAAGGGTGAGGAAGGAGGGAAAAGGCTTAACATGTATATTAAATTTAAATACAGACATTTGCCATTTGTAAAAAATTAATCTGCAGTATTTAACTGCAGAACTTTACAAATTGGTGATTTCTGTTTACATATGAGGCTTATGCAGTCAATTTTCATAGTTCAGTGGAAATTGTATTTTAGCATTTAACTCCATTAAGCTTATTTTTCTTTGACAGAGAGGAGGGGTCCAGGGAGCACAGTGTAGATTACACTCAAAGTAGATATCCTACGAACACGTCTGGAATGGTTTAACAAACTCTTAAATTGACAGCAGCCAGAATGCAATAGTTTTCATAGAGAAAGGGCTGGGAGGAAAAAAGGAGACAAAAAAGGTCATCTTAAGAACATTTCTATGCCTCCCAGATGGTAGGCTGCTGCAGAGCTGTTGGCTAAACCAGTGACGCTTCACAAGCAAAGGAGAGCTGCACGTCCTCTTGTCCCACTGGCCCCTTGCCAGTCCCACACCAGCAGGACTCCAGAGGCAGCTCTATGCTGCCAGCACACAGCCCAGGCAGAGGCCAGATCCTCCTCTGTGCTGGCCCTGCTGAAGTCTGGCCCATTCCTGCTGGCAGGAGCAAATAGCTTCAGTCCCTGTTTCAGATTAAAAAAAAAAAAAAGAGAGAGAGAGAAAAGTGGTAGATCACAACAAGCAAGAAACAAACCCCAGTTCTGTCTCCCTTGCTCTATAACCAAAGGCAGACTATGTATATGCTGGCAGAAGCAGAACAGCAGCTCCACATCCTGAATATCCCAAACAGCAGAGCAGGGTCCCATTCATCGCTGGTCCTGCTCCATGATCAATCAAGCACTGTTTTGGCTGCTCATAAATTCACCTCTGTAGATAACATACCATATAAGAGAGAGGAAGAAGGAGGCAGACGGAGGCAGGGAGGGAGGGAGGGAAGGAGAGAAAGCAAGACAACACTTCCACTCATCCCCAAGGCAATCTTAACAGCTCTGGGCAATCTAATACAAATTGGATTTTAAGACCTCAATAAACATCTAACAATATTTGAGATGGCAACATATCAAGGGTATTCATGTTCCAAAGCATCATGACCCTTCTTCTTTTCTTAAAGTAAATAGAAGTTGGAAAGCTAACATCTAAAACTCCCAAACTTGTCCTGTGAAACACTTGTTTCCAGGACGTACTCTGTAATAGCCTGCAAACAACCATGCTTGCACAGTACTGATGTCAAGTTGTCAGATGCACAAATCTTCACCATCAGTCAGGCTGATTAATATTTGAATGAAGTCCCTATCTCTACGTACACAGGAAAATATGTGCAAATGAGATACTGCAATGTAAGGGAGATTAAGAATCCAGTACAACATGAGATTAAAGATACTGCCTCTGCCTAAGGTCAACACTACTCGCTCTTTCTGAGAAGCAAAAGTGTCTCTCTTGACTCAGAGTATTCTAAGGCCCTCCAAGGCTTTTTGGTTGACTTCAGTTGCAGGAAATAACACAAGTCGCTTGGTTTGGTGGTGGGTGCATTTGGATTACTTTTGGCTTGGATACAATGCAAGCCACGTATCAGGCGAAGATGAGGTGCTCTTAGCACCTTCCTGATGGGAAATGTAAGGTCTGGAGGAAGATTCTGAGGAGCTTATGGCAGGGCTGCTCATCCTAGCACCTGTGGGGGGAGACTGCACTGGTCAGCAGTGCTCAATGAGTGGCACGACACACTCATCAGACCCAGCACCTGCATCATGGTGGTTTTACAGTCTCAGTGTTGTTGGAGCTCTCATCCACAAGAGCACATGTGGTGGTTGGTCACGGCTACCTATGAATTGCTGAGAGGCTGCCACAGGATTTGCCAGCCCTGCTGGTGGCAACAGAGCAAAACAGTGCAAAATGGCCTGCAGCCATCCAGTAGCCAACAGCTGGCAACAGTTCTGGGCCACTGTCGAGCTCTACGTTTGCCAGGAAAATGCTTCTGTTGACTGACCTTTCTAATCCTGCTGCATCTCACACACACACCACGGCAGTTCGAGCCAAAGTGCTAAAGTTAGGCTTGGGAGTGCCATTCCTCGAAAGCCTTATCCCTCTGACACAGCTCATCATCTAAAAAAGAGATTTTCTCAGTCAACTGGATCTGCTTTGAGTGCCTTTCTCTGAAAGAAGGCCAAGAGCAGGGATTCATTGGAGATGAGGCTAAATACCCTGCCCTTCATGCCAAAAAACATCAGCTACTGGTATTAGGGGCCATTGCCAGCCGTTCACGGGACAAAAGCTGAAGCCCACTGACCCAGATGAGCAGATCTGGATGTCCAGCCACAGCAGTTAGGAGCAGTTTGGTGGTACAAGACCAGGCAGAGGCAGAGCAGAAAAGCCATGGCACACCCAGTGAAGTGCAGCATGGCTGAAGGTGGGACACACACTGTGTGCAGGCCCTGCCGGGGGCAGCAGTGCTATGCCAGCACTGTTCCTTTCCTTCCCCTCCCTGCCTGTTCAGACAAAGTGCTGGCAGGCCTGTTTGTAACTGAAAGGGTCTTAAAACAACAAAAAAGCCTAGACAGCTCTGCTCTTCTGCTGCTTTGTTAATGACACGCTGGCCTCCAGTCCATACAATAAGATCCAAAGGAGGATACAAAGGTCACGTTAGGAGAACACAGCTCCCCCAACTTCAAAGAGAAATGCAAAAACACTGGCATTATGGCTTAAAATTGCCTGTAAGTTTCCTGGTGACACGTACCATTCACATCTCTGTATGGACTTGGCCCCTGCACATGGGTCAGTATTCCTGCTCTGCAGCACTCAATGCTCCATAAAGACGTGCTTTTTCTTTTTTCTCCATCTTTTTTTTATTTAATTGCTTCCAGTTACTAGGATGTCATACTGGACACCTGACATACAAGAACCATTCCAGAACAAGAAGGAAACACGGTGCCTCCTTCTTGACACGAACAAGCTCATGGAAACATTCAGGGTAAGGCTAGAGAGGATTCTGAGTAATCTGATCTAGTTGAAGATGTCTCTGGTCATTGCAGGAGGGTTGGAACTGGATGACGTTTAAAGGTCTCTACCAACCCAAACTATTCTGATTCTATGATTTAAGACAAAATATGCACCTGAGGCAGGCTATCCTGTGCTGAAAGGCTGAGGCATAGCAATCACTTCCTTCCTGAAAAAAAGAAGACATCAAACTGTCTGACAAGAACCCTGTTTGTTCCAACACATGAACAATCAGACACACATACATTCATGCCTAACACAGCTGCAAAATTATTACAGCCATGTTTTGCAAATAAAGAGCACTAAAACCCATGTCACTATCTGCATAGATAACAGATGCATATAGCTAATCACACAGAAAAAGTAAAATTTCAATTATTTTGTATGTAAATTATTTCTCACACTCCATTTCAGTGTCTTTTCTTTCATGCAACTCCGATGAGTAATGGATGCAAAGCAAAATTTTAAAAGCAGTAGAGTATCTCACAAGCCACCTCAGACCTATTGATTTCAATAAGACCTAAGGCAATTCTGTCACATCTAAATACACCTAAAATACCTTTTACGTAGTCCTAAAACTGTACTTAGAGTGAAAACACAGTCCCATGGTCTGAAACACAGGTTGTCAGTTCTGAACTAGTCCTGATGGCAACTCCACAGAAGGGCTTTATCAATTCACTTTCCTGTCTGCAGTTCTTGTCTGTGTGCAGAGGATAATAATAACAGGGTTTTATTGAGTATAAAGGGGTTCTACTGGGATTAACATTTAAGAAGCACAGTTCGATATAAGTGTTACATTTGATTAGGAGCAAGGCTCAAACTCTGACACAGAGAATATCTAAGAAAATGAGGATATTTAAAAATCACCACATGAAAAGCAGCTCTGTAACAGAAGAGCTGTTCTACCCAACCCTGCAAGACCATCCCAAATGGAAGCCTTTGAGCTATGATTTGGCATTTCTACATAAGATTTTTTCCTCCTCTCTATCTCTTTTTTTTCCCCCATGTGATTAACAGCTTTATTAATTTAACAGCTCCTTACTTAAGAGGATTCCACCAGCTTACTGGTAGGATCCTGGATAGACAGTGCAGAATGTACTATATGCAGGAAGGCAATCTAAGCTCATCCTGATGTAACAATATAATCGAAGACACACATTAAAAGAATTCTTCCTAAACTAATCAAACCATTAAAATGTCAGCCTCAGTCCAGATCCATAATTTATTGTTTTCAGCTGGTGCAGGGTCAATTCAAACAGCATATCCCTAAACCTCCCCAGTTCAGTGAGCCTGACTACCACATTTCCTTCCCCCTGTACCCCTCCTCGGTTCTCAGCACTGCCTGCCCATGTAGAGCCTGGGTGAGCAGATACCCTGGGACCAAAGCACAAACCACAGGCTTTTCAACCTCCTCCTCTGCAGGGCTCTCACCAACACTAGCAATAATAATTGTAAAAGAAAAATTAATAAAGTAATCCACCCCGGGATACAACATGCTTTGGTGTGCCTTGCTCAAGTAAACAATTCAACAAACCAACTTATAAATAAATAAAGAAAAAAACTAAAGAAAAAAACCCGGATAAAACGCGTGGCGAAGTGGGAATGGGCTGGGGTGTGCTATTAAAGCAGCACATACCAAAAGTCAGACTGATTACTCAGCAAGCAGGAAGCTGGTGTCATGATCTGACTCACATTTCTGAAGTCACTGTAAGATGACTACAGCCAGAGATGGCTCAGATTGCTCCTAAAGAGGTAATGCCAGAACTATGAAGAGCTAGTTTACAAGTTCATGGGAATCGCGTGACTTTTTTTACTTGAAAAACATTCAGTGTGTCAGACAGCAACCTTCTTACCCCCTCTGAAGAATGCTTGTCTCTTCCAGAGCCAGCTCCAGGGACACTGCACCCAGCACAACGCAGGGGTTGCCATAAGCCCTGTGAATACTTTCCTTGGTAACTACATTTACATGATACAAAGAATTTTTTTTAATTTTCTCTGAAGCAAAGTTTTCATAAAACTTTTTTTAGATATTAATGATACTTTTAATAACTGTTCCTCTTCCCTCTAGTCTGATTTTTCTGAAAGGCTATAAACCTTCTAGTAAAAACAGTAAACCTGGCACCAGACAAGGCATGCAATAGCCCAGCCCCAGCCCCTCCAGCCCCCCTTCCCAGCTCCTCCATACTGCTCAGGCAGGGCTGACCCAGCTGGGCAGGCTGAATGTGCTGGCAGGGCCTCTCTCACACGCTGCCTGCAACAACTCATTTTATCCATCTTCCCCTACACACAATTCACAGCTCTTCTCCAGCTTGATTTCAACAGTACAGACAAAGGGGGTACAATCGTTGTGCTTGCAAGAGCCTTGTCCCCAGCTTTTAGCATTAAAAGGAGCAAAGCTCAGGGATAGGCTTGTCCGGTGACTTGGCTTCCCACTCCATCATTCCCAAGAATTTGGCTTCCTGCTCTGCTCTCCCTTGGGCCAGAACTTCATGTGAAGTATTGCATCCGGCTGGGAGCGCAGAGCTTCTCACACAGTCCAGGGAGGTTCCTTCTGGGCTGCAAAGGATATCAGTCATCATGCCAAGAAGAAAACTCCCAAACTTCCCATTCCCCAGAGAAGCTGTGGGGAGGAAAAGGCATGAATTCTTTAACCATTCAACATGGAAGAAATGGGGCAAAGTAACATCTTCTCAGTGCATACCAGAGAGAGAGTAGCTCACGCCAGCAGTATGCCACGTGCAACTCTGTTTCATCCCTTCTTGGGGATTTGGTCTGCCATGCATTACTTTCCCCATCAGTTTTTCTCTGTATTTTGAGCCTGAGTCTCAGCACCACGATATTCCCTTCGCTCCAGGGTTTACATCCTCACCCCCTTGGCTCTCCAGACACCTTAGCTGGTGGGACATAGAAATCCAAAAGATTTCTATGGACATGTTCTTGCAAGCAGAGCTTCCAGCCTCAGAGCAACGTGTATTTATTCCAGTGACAGTGATCTTCCCCACACCCACCAACCCCTAAATGCTCAACCCCTAGGCTCTTGCATACAGCACTCACATCTGATTCTCCTCCAAATTTTTCTGTTTTGTTTTTGGGACAGCACTGGCCCTTAATGATCTTTTCTCTTTGTCCTTCCCACTCTTCTAGCATTACTCATACACAAGCTGAAGGACACGTACAACCTCCACCACAAAAGCATCCTGCAGTCCTTGCAACAGTTTATTCCTATCAATTTTAACCACAATGACTTACTGATGAGGAAGTGTGCATTCATAAAGAACATACTAGAATGTCTCTCTGGGGTATAATTTTGCTTATTATGTAATTTATGATTAGAAATAGCACCAATGAAGTTCAATTGAAACATCCCTCCATCCTGTAACGGGAAATCCTCCCTGGCTGATTCTATTGCTGAAGTCAGATAAGATGGTATCAGTCTGTTCTGGTCCTCTTGGTAGGAACTGACGTAAAGATGTGAACCAAGGGAGCCTTTTCCCATGTGCAGAAGCTCTAATACTCTGAAGATGCTCAGCAAAGGTGCTTATGGACTGAACTGTTTATCTACCTGCAAGCAGAAACTACTCCAGGGATCTTCCTGTTTCCCCTCATTTCTCCAGGGAAAAAAACCTTCCTTCTCCACTCATTCTTATTTGAAAAGATACACAGAGTGGAAGCCAGATGGAAAACACAAGGGAAACACAACGCATAAAATAGGATAGTACATAAGACTAACAAATGGGAGAAGGAAAACACATTCTTTTTGTGGCATGGTGTGATCTTGGCCAAATAAGCATAGCAGGATTTGTGCAGGTTCATAACCTGCTTCAATAAACAATAGACTTTGCTCCAGAAGAGAAAATGTCCCTAATAATTAACTTTCAAGTTGCTCTGTGGGATTTTCTGATGATCCCATGTTGCCATTTGGCATCTCTGCATGGGACTTTCTGAGCCTGACTCACATCTCATTATAGAGTTTCCTTGTGCCGCTATAATGTAATCAACTCCAATAAACTTACTCATGATTTACATCACCCCCAGCAAGAAAAGAGTTGAGTCCTTCATCAGTTCCTCATTCTTAAGCAAAGCTTATTTTTTAATTTGGCTAAATTGCATTCAGCACAGTTTCTCTGTTAGAAACATAAGACATATGGAAAGCTAATGTAAAGATTTTTTTTTATTAGAGGGAAAGAAACAGATTGATTAGAAACATTTATAGCATGTTCTCTTCAATATGAACATTACTAATACTGCACAAGAACGACATGCACAAATCCATGTGAGAAACTATATACATACAGACACAAACCCTTGCATTTCCACACTGACAGAACCACAGCAATTCCAAACTCTTCAGTGCTTTGTGTTCTTAAGTATCCCACTCCCCTTTATTTTTAACCTAGGGTTCATATAAATGTGCTTTTCTCCTTTTTACACTTAACAGTCCTAAAAAACCCACAATTAAGAAGAAGACACTTTAGAAGAAAGTATCAACCTTCCTGCAGCGTCAGGGAAAACAGCAGGAATGCCAATACAACACTAGCAGGCAGAGATGCTCTGCCCACTCCACAACATCTCTGCACAATCCCCGTGGTAACATCCCATCCCAGATTTCCATGGGAAGGGGTGTGCCAAGTGCACACCAAGCTGGGGACCCACCAGTGCCTGACTCTGCAGCCCCAGCAACATGACCTACACCTGAAGGTGGCCCAGCAGGGACTCTGTGCTTCCAGAGCACAGCTCTTCCTGCCTGGGCAGGATTAAAATACTCAAGACTGTCAAGTATTCATAAAAAACACACGTTCTGTCTCCAGAAGACTGGGTGTTCATTTATCCTGTGAATTTGTCCTGACCCCTCAGAAGGCAGCTGCTGGGTGGGGCTGCCTTGTGGCCCCCAATGCCAGATTTACATGAGGGGCAGGCATCCAACACGAATTAGATTTAAACTCAATTGGTTTTGCAGCAATCAGATTTGAACTTAGATCAACAGACTAGGAACAAGCTCCCTGATTTTCTCCCTAGCTCAGTTGTTTATGCATTTTCTGCCTCATGTCTCCAAAAAGAGTACCCAACTTCAAGTGCACTTGCACAGGCATTATGAATAGGAATAATGCCTTAAGCAGCTGCTACTCATTCAGTTCTTCCAGGATTATGAGTCTCGCTTCAGTGATCTCTGCTTTAACCTACCCATATAAACCAGCTGTGTGTTAGCCCTCCCAGTTTATGGTCACTGACACTTCTCTGGTAGTGTTTAGATCTAAACCCAGGTTGTATAAACAGCACAAGCCAGCCTGCATTGTGATTTCTTTCGTACACACAAGCCTTGCCTTCTTTCTTTTCATAATTTAAAAAAAGGCCCTCCATTATTTTGTCCTTATTTGCTTTTCAAATAAGAAGGCAAGGCACTTCTAGCATGGAAGGAGATCTGCACTGGAAAAGATTAAGAGGGATAATTCCAAAAGCACAAAGACCACTTATGCACCCAGGTCCCACAGTGAGGGGTAGAAGTGGGAAGAAGAAGAAACCAGGAAAATTCAGGGGCTAAACTTGTGCGTCAGAACTGACGCTGCTGGTCCTGCTTCCCTCCAGCTCGGCTTCTGTTCCCCTTCATTGCATCTGCTGAAAATTTGAGAGCTGCTATCTGAAGCAAGTATTGCAGCCTGTATTCAAACCAAAGGTTAAAGGTGCCATTTGTCCTCCAGTTGCAGAGCCAGAGCCACAGCCAGACACCTCCTAGAAATTCCTCTTTAGCCTGAGAAATAGAAATCAGCAGTTTGCAGCTGGAAATATTGGATTCTCTAGATATTTTGGTAATGATCTTCTCAGCAGTTTACCCTCTAGTCTATTTGAAGCTTGACAATGTCCTTCAGAAGTCTCAGTTAAACAAATGTTTAATAGCATGATGTGCTTCCATAATGGGATGGTTAACGTTGCCATTTATTTTAGGGTCCTCAGTTTCGGCCTAAGATTCCTTTCTTTTCTCCTGTTAATTTATGGTGTTCCAACCCAGAAGCGTCTACTTTTCAGGAAGGTTGGATGTGAAGTGCTTTCAAATCTCCTCTACTATAGTTTGGCATGCAATCATTAAACAAAGACCCTCAAAAAAGATAAAAACCCACAAAACAGAACAAAACGCTGGAACACGCAAAAAGCTCTATAAAAAGAACAAACATCAAAACCCCACAACCTGAAAAATGGTGCATGTTTCTGAAAGGCACATGAGGCTGCAGGCGCATGACACCAAAAGCCTTATAAAGTGACTCCCAGGCTCCCACAGCTAACTGCAGAGAGGAATTCACGTCCTGCTTTGCTTAGCCAGAGCAAACCAGCACTAATTTTATATCAAGAATGCAACCTCATCTTACACTCCTCAGTTAAAAAAACAACAACAACAAAAACCCCACACAAAAAAACCCAACAAACCAAAACAAAACAGAACATACCTAAAATGCTTCTGCTCCTGTCTAGACTTAGGCAGCCAAAGGGATTAATCAACTCCTTTTGCCCAGGCTGTGAACCTTCCTGGGCAGCCAAGTGATGCTGATGATGGAGGAGGATACAGTTTGAAGCAGTGTGGCCCTTGCAGGGCCAAGAGCCCTGTTTGAAACAATGAGTAGTGCTGTGCAGCTCCACGTCTGCTCTCCAGACACCCAGCAGGCTGTCCTTCCCCACCAGCTCCTTCCTCAGGATGAAACTTTGCAGTGCTGCTTTGGTACAAAAGAAGTCCAAACTGGCATGAAGAGAAGCAAGCCAGACATCCTTCCTGGCAGAGTCTGTGTATCTCACTTGATCAGGGCATATAATCTTCCAAGCTGTTGGCTTCTTCTCCAGGTTAAGTGCCTGACTTCCCCACAGGGGGATGTTTGGGAGCAGGACAAGGGACAGGGATGCACTGGCCACTTCCATGCCGACCCAATGAGGATTCCCAATCAAGGCCTACAGCAACTGAGCGATTTAACTCACTTACATTTACATTGAAACATGTTTCGTTATAATTGCAAACTGGTCTCAGTAAGATAAGGCTATTGGGATTAGACTGCTGAAGTGATCTTATCCATTTAAAAAGCTATTAGCTACAGCTTTATTAAATGCAGGGCCAGAAAGCAGCCAGGCCAGCCAGGCCAGAGCAGCCTCTTCATCAGACCTCACCATCCAGCATGGCCGACTGAGCACTCAGAATTCATCAGGACAGAGCATACACATAAAGAAAAGCCCTTACTATAAAATCATACCAGTAACTACTCCAATAGATATCAGGAGCTCTCAAGCTTGTTTTAAGACCTGGGAAGCACTGGGGTAGGAGGAGGGTGGAGGAAGCTTAGCAGTACATAACAAAGCAACTATATTAAAGTCTCTTGGAGAGGTGGCTGGAGATTTTTTTACAATTTTACAAGAATCCCTTGTAAACAGAAAAACTCAGAATGATTCAGAGGTATCTGACTTAAAAAAACTGTGTTACCTTCACCCCATACTGGAAATTTCTGTTCTGAGAAACATCTGTGTTGATTTAAGTATCAGCAAAACTTAACATGTGCTCTAAGTAGCAGCACTTCAGTAACAAAAACCACAAAAAAGGGCAAAAAAAGCCTCTGTCACCTTGTACAGAATCCGGATCTCAGTTGCACAGATGCAAATGTACAGGAAACACTACTGACTTCAAAGGGAACACCACTCCAGACTTACACCAAGCTCAGAGATTAGCACCTGCCCTTTTACCTCCAGCCCAATATGCAAGAAAGTGGAGAAACTCCAGTCCCAAGGGCACTGAGTCATAAGCCAGCAGCGTGGCTCTAGGCAGCCAGGACAGAGCAGCACAGAGCCAGGCACAGTGTGGAAATGCCTGAGCCTGTGGTTCACACCACCACATTTTCTCCTGATGCATGGATTATGCTGCATCTGAATTATCAGGTCCCATACAAGATATATTTTAAGCATGGCACAGTGAACATCTGAGATTCAGTCCAGTCTTCCTCCCGGTAGTAAATCTTCAACATGAAACTACACCGTTCAATTAATTAAATAACCTGAAGGAAGGTTCTATTCATATTCAGTCAGAGCAGCAGAGGAACTTGAAAGGCTAATATTCCTGACTGTCTGGTGCTTAGGTTAACATTCCTGAACTTTCTGCTCATTAAAAATCGGCTGTTACCAACAAAAAACCTTACACTGATAGGTACAATCCAATACCACAAATGCCAGGCAGTAAAGAGTACAATAGAAAGTTTCATGAGTATTGGGTACTGAAGAATCAAAGCTAATTTTTAATATCAAGCATATCAAAAGGATAATATTCACTCCTTAGCAGCATTAGTGGGGAGGGAAACAAAGAAGGACCTCCACAGAAGGGATGGGGCTCCCCACTGGGCTCAGCAGAAGCCATATCCAAGTTCACGTGCTGAGAAGCCAATCTCAGCATGGTTAAAACTGTGACTTGAATGTGAAATGAAAATATGTAATTAAAATGGTCTCTCTCAGCTGACAGCTGTAGACAGCCACCTTCCTGATATGACAGCCTCTGTGACAGCAAGAGTCCAGAAGCCAAGAACAAGACGAAGGAGAGCAGTACATAAAAGTAATGGTAATTATATAATGCTTTCTATGTAAAAAAGAAAGCTTTCTGTGATTAATAATTAATCTGGGAAGGAAGGTTGTTATACCCCTGTGCTAAACAAAGGGGTCAGACAGACATCTGACTCTAATCTCGGCTACACTAAGGTAAACCAAAATCACTTCTGGAGATTTTGGTCAAGTCAGGCCCAGTTCACAGCCGGTATGTGTTAACACGCATGGAGGTCTGACCAAGGATGCACAAAGATCCTGAACTGGGAGTTTCTGGCCCAAATATTTAGTACATCAGATCACACTGCACCCCTGCTTCACAGAGCAGCATGAGTTATTTTCTGCTTTGGGTGGCACGTCTCTTGTTGGGTACCTGGAGGTTAATCAGCGTGGGGATGGAAATATTTCCTGGTGAACCATGGCTGGACTCTGACTGCACACAACACTTCACTAGGCAAGACCAGCAGTGGTGGCAGTGACCGACTGATGCCGACCGTGCCGAGCAGCAGACTCCCCACGAGGGCCCGGGCAACCAAATACAGAGGACATTTGTGTCATAAGACCTCCTAGTTGTGAACAAGTTCAGTCCTTTGCCCTCTTATCCTTCTCATTTAGCAGTTACCCAGCATTTTCTACATGCTGCTTTCATCACATCATAGAGAGCTCTGCCCATGCGCTGCAGTTTATAACATGAGCCAAAATGACTTTGGACTATTTGCATACTAATTTATATTCAAAAATGGAAAAAAATTCCCAGTAGGGTAATTTTGAATTCCGGCAATCTTTTTTCCCCCCTGTAAAGTTAAAAGGTAGTGCTATAAATCCTCATTTCCTTTTACAGTGCTAAACAACACCAGAGCCTTGTTCTATGGAACAGGAGTGCCTGGAAATCAATTGATTTTCTGTCCATGTTCTCCCAAAATAAGCTTGGGGGCTGGCAGTGGGAGTGCAATGTCTCTCTTCTGCACCAGCAATCCAGCAAAAAGCTTCCCTGAGCCCGGCGGCCATCGGCACACAACAGAGAGCCTGAGGAACTATGCATCATGTCTGGCTGGTTGTGGATCTCCAGCCAGGCTGACACTTTTACAGCTGGGTCAGCCCAGGAGGTGAAAGGGCAGTGGAAGAGGGGGCAGCGTTCAAAGCAGGACCCCAGCGAGCCTCACGCTCCCTTCCTCCAGATGCAAAGTTGCCTCTAAGATGTAAACAGAAGGAACTGCTATCCTGTCTGGCCTGGCTGGTGATTTAGACACATTATTTGACTTCAGAGCATTGCAACAGCATTGTCTGGCCACAGGTAAATCTTACTCACCATGGGAAAGTCTGAAAAACTGACAAGGACAGGGAGAGTGGGGGTTAATGTCTGCTGCCACTGTTAGTAACACAAGGATGCTTTAAAATTCCTGACTTAACTACCCTCTTCTTATGTTTGCATCAGAATCCCTGTAAAGACAGACACTAATTAGCTTTGACTAATTAATGAAGAAAAAATCTAATTAGCAACCCTCCAAACTTTGGATGACCTCTCTGCCCAGTGCTTGCTGTTGAACCCCTGAGTATCCATAAATTGCTTCCTCGGTGCAAAGGGAAAGGACAAAGGGTAACAAAAGGGTGAATGGCAATAGTAGCCAAGGGTCAAAACACGAGGTTCGTTAAGCAGCCCTCCACCACCAGCATGAAAAGGGAAAGACTGTTTGAAGATACAGGAACTAAGGTATTAGATACCCAACAGCTGGCTCCTGCCCCATCCCCTCTGCCCTGAGGCCACCCAGCCCCGTGTGCCCTACCTACTCAGACACCTTCTGCGCCTCACACCACCTCCAGAAAGCCCACAGAGGGCTCCACAGTCCACCAAGGGTTGTGTGTTGCTGTGTATCCTCCTAAATCTTCCTGACCCTTGGGCTTACCCCACTGCCTCAGCAGGTAGAGGAAAAGGAATTAAGACACAGTTAAGTAAAAGCTCAAACTCAGAGATCTCCTGCCCCAGCAGGAGGAGGTGCCGGGTGCATTCCACTTTGCAAAGCAGAATCCTTTCTGGTGGGGCCTCAGCAAGATAAATGCTTCAAAAATGCAAGCACTCCACCCTGCCTGATGGCCATACTAGATTAGTCTTTTGAGAGAAGAGTTCAGTGGTTTGAGCATAGCAGTGACAAGCAGTAAAAACCTGAGATAAAAGTGAAGCATTTATTCTGGCATGAAAGTCTGAGCTATTCTTTACTAAAATTTTCTCAGTAAAAGGTATTTATTTGCAGTACAGGACGTTTGAAGAGCTCATCTTAGCCAACAACATTGACACAGTGGAATCAGACAGTGCACACTGAGGGCTCACCATCCATTTGATCAATTTCACAACATTTTTACTGGAATCAGCTCATCCCACCTCGTTTTTTCTCTTTCCAATAAAATGGTATTAGCATTCCACTTTAAATCCCTGTTTCCTGTCTGAATTAAAACCTCAATTTACTAAGAAATGTGTATGTTTGGGAGACTTCAGCTTCATGACTCCCACCTAAAATAAATTTGAAGACATGATTAACATTGAATGCATTGATCTATCTAGTTATCCACTAAGATGATGTTTTAATATACCCAGGACAAACGGTAATTCATGTGCAAACATATTTGAATTGAAAAATGGAAGTCAACCATAAATTATTCCACTATCCATTATATTTACAAAGCTGCTATGGCCATTTCTAGCTGGCTAAATCATAACATCATCCCTAGAAATACTAAGGAATGTATCTAATAGTTCCTTCCATTTTGTTGTGGCTTATTTTTTAGGGGTGTTTGTTGTTGTTGTTGTTGTTGTTTTTTAGAACGTGTGTCCCAATTTAGCCTTCCTTTCTTTAAAATTGCATGTTTTGATGTTTCCCCTGCTATTTGCAAGAATGTAGTTAAAATTACCACAACTAAGAAAGAAAAATATTTTCCTCTTTTTTTGCCCAGTTTATTCTGTATATTCTCAGCCTCTCAGTTTCTTCTGAATATCTGGCAGTTTCTTTGTTTTCTGTGTGTTGTCTTTCACATAGCAACAGAAGAAAGATCAAGGATAAAGAGGAAAAAACCCCTCACAAGGGAAAATATGAGCTACTCTTCTATCCAAAGAACTTCGAACATGCAGAAGAGCTAATTGACAAAATAAATAATATACTTTGCATGCAAACACTAATGCACAAATGCAAAACATGAAATGAGAATCTAAGAGTGAATCACAACACAAACATGAGTCAACAAAGTTATGCTGCTACAAAAAAAACCAGAATCTTGATTTTTAGGAAGACAAATGGCATACGTAAGAAATGGGAGATAACTGCTGTTTATTCAGCCTTTGTGAGACCTCAGCCACATTCCTGTGTTCAGGCTCAGACAATGCATCAGGACAGATACAGCAGCACACAAATTTAAAACAGCCCAGACTTTGAATAGTGGAACAAAAGTTAGAAGAGATTTAAGAAATTTAACCAAAGGGTAAAGAATAGTTAGCTGTGAATTAGAATTAGATGTACAAAGTAAAAAATAAAAGAGGGTTACAAAGCAAAAAAAATAAAGAATTAAGCTGAATAAAAATTTAAACTATAAAATATTAAGTGGAAGATTACTATGTCCGATGGTGGATGGACCAGGAAATTTCCAATTGCAACAAAATGCATTTCAGTCGGGTACCAAGTGAAAAAAAACAAATCACTATTAAGGTTAGTAAAATACTGGAGCAAGGGCTTCCTAAACCTGCTGTGATATTAACTTCATGGAAGTTTACAACAGCAGTTTAGACAAATGAGATCAGGGCAAGACTTTTTCTTGTCTCAGTGCCAGAAACTAGATCATTTCTTGCAAATGTGTATCACTGCTTAGGATTCGTAAAGTCCCACTCCATGCCTGAGGCTGGAACAGCAGTACAGGTAGCAACAACCTCGGAGAGAACAAAAAACAAACAAGCAAACAGAAATGAATCACTCCCATCCAGCACCTCCTTAGATCCTGGGGAGGATAATAGTTTGACAAGAGATACTCATTGCATCTGCATTTCACTGACGTTACCAGTGCCAAGATCCTTGATGTTCATCTTCACACTGCAAAAATGTATTCCTATATTTAGCTAAACATCCAACCCTGACAAATAAATGTTTCATCAGCAATCTTGATTAGCAAGGATGGAAGAGAACAGATCTCCACTGTACTTACGTTTCTGCTCCCAAAAATATTCCCCAACCATGTTGCAGGGGGGTTGTGTGACAGGCCCACGTTTGCTCCAGGGACCAGAAGCAACTGCAAAAAGCCAGAGATTGACACCCCTTGCCTTGGCTGGGCGGCCCTGCTGCCCTGCCCAGAGCACCACTTTGGCGGTGCCTAACATCAAATCTTGCCACACCTGATTCCTCCATGAAGCCCATATAAAATACCCAATTCATTGTGTCCACTCCATTCCCAGAGGTGATTGAAATAAAAAGCTGTTCTGGCAGAAAAGCTTAGGAAATGAAACATGAGAGAGATGGGGAAAGAGAAGAAAAAAAACAGAAATCAAAAATAGAAAAAAGCACTCAACCAGGTGGATGGAATGAGTCCAGAATTACTTACAGCTCCAGAGCTAAGAGAAAAAGAAGAAAATGAACACCTGGGCATATTGTAAAATTAAAAGTGTATTTAGTATGTGTGTCCCAAAACGGGCAAGTCATAGATCTGAACCATGGGCTGAGAAAAGAAACTCTCTTTCCCACAAAGACGGAATGTCAGCATTTAAGTTAGGAAAGCAGTAGTATTTATTCATAAAGATAGCTTTCTCCTTCCCTGCCAAAAGTAATGAAGATCATTCTTAAAATCTACCACCTGCACATGATTACCAGTTATTTAATCATAACCAAAATATTTAAAAAATGCAAATGAAGTACACTGATGGACAGAAATGCCAGTTCCAGCCAAACCTCTCCAGGAAATTCCTTCCACAAAGCTGGGATTGCCACGGGCTATAATTAAAAAATTGTCAATGTCTGAGGTCCCAAGTATTTTCCCACAGAAAACCTGAAGAGAGAGCCAAGATGTGTATACTCTGTGGCAAACTTGAACACAGGCACCAGCACGAAGAATATACAACCTGAGAACTACAAAATTGAGGCTGGTTTAGCAGTACTTCTGTAGTATTTCAGCACCTCTTGTTCTCACAGTTTCCTCTTTTTCCTCTGCTTTACATGAAAGAATAGTATTCAGAATCCACTGATGCTACATGGTTAACTTGAACAAGAAATTACCAATCCACTAAACTGAATCAAGTCATATCTTTTCCTTTCTACTTTCCCTGTCTACTGGGAGATCTTTTGGTGCAACTCAAGTTGACTTACTGTAACACTTTGTCCTTACCAAATGCCTTTCAGTTTTCAAATGGAAAAAAATGCACAAACACAAGAAATTCATTCCAGTGCTCTAGACAGGCAGGTAGAGAAGTCTAGCAATGCCAAGCGCCAGTGCATTGCCTCCCAAGATCTCCAACCTGAAAGCTGCTTCGCACGGCTGAGCTTCAGCTCTGCAGCAGGAACCCAGCAGTAGCTCAGCAGCCCTCCCAGGCTGTGTGCAACCTGACACAGATCCACTGAGCCATCCTGAGGAGCATGATGGATGCTCTTCTGAACAACTTTTCACTGAGGAGGGATTTTGTGCCAGTTTCTAGCAGCTATGTAATAAAAGGAGTTTGAAGTGATTTGGTTTAGACAGTTAGATACGGTCGGTTATAGAGGTGAATGGGCCACTCCCTCATCTAAGACAGGAACTTGAAAACACCCCTTAAAAAGAGTATAATCTGTTATTAATAAATCTTCAAAGGCTGCTGACATGCCCAAACACACACAGAAAATGAGGTTTTGCCAATGACAGTGTTCAAGGCTAGTGCCTGCTTACCATCCAGTCAAGAACCAAACAAGAGAGCAAAGATGGCTCTTACACAAGTAAAAGAGACTGGAAACCCTAAAATCTGATTACTGTCCTCTGCCCATTATCTATCCTAGTTACTTTTTTTTTTCTTCTGTTTTAATGCCACATGTTCCTATTTTTATGAACCTGCTTCCTGTAGCTATAGGAAAGAGACATGCAAACAAGGGGAAGTTGATGACACAGGGGAAAGAGTGAAGCTGCCTAACAAAGGTGAAATAAATCATCTGGAAAATAGCAATCTCTTTCCTCTAAGCTCACATAGTTACAAAAAATTCCCATAAAGGGAATGGAGAAAAACAGATCTCACAAAAAAACCCCGCTAGGGTTCTTTTTTTTTCCCCTGCTGTTTTTGAGTTGGCAGTACTCCTTTAAAAATGCATCCCTTCCTTGATGGAGCCCTTAATCTCAGCCTTCAGAGAGCAAGCTGGTGAAGTTAAAACACGTTTAATTCAAAACCAAAACAAACTTCTCTTTCTATTTTGCACGTATTACATCACTGAGGTAAGAGATTGGCAATACTATTAATTAACTAGAGCATTTAAGGTTCTTCAAACCAGGAGGCTACTTGCACGTAAACTTGGCAATGGTCCTCAAAGGACAACTCACCATAGCAGTTTATTCCAAGCAGATAGTCCTTGGCATATCCTTTATGCAGATTATTATAAAACACACTTCTACCAGAGTCCAAGACTAACACTAACCAGTGAGGGTCATAATGGGAAGAGACAGCTCAGGCTCTGCATGCTTGGATGTTGGGATAGCTCTTTTGGAGAGGTCCACTACTAGGACAAGACACTGGTAAACTGCAGGGTAAAGCAACTAAGGGATTCCTGTTTGACAGGAACTGGCCAATCCGCTGAGCCCCGCACTGCAAAGCCTGCTGTCATCACAAAAATGATTAAAAAGCTGGTCCTGTTCACCATGGGTAGTCCAGGGCAGGAGCTGGGTTATGGGTAAGGGAATCTATAGGTGCCACCACACAGTGGGTGGACACTTTCAGACACAATGATGCTGTTCAACACATTTCCTTTCTTCTCCCAGATCTCTCAGCAGGGTTCATGGAAAAATTATTTATAAAGCCTTCCTTGGTGCACTGTGATTTAATCAGGTATCGTTTGAATATCACAAGACATATTAATTACCATTGCTGCACAAGTACAACTGAAGAGTAGAATGTTTTTCATTTGCATGGGCTGAGAGTATTTGTTTAAAATGTTCTTGGTATCATTAGGATCTAATCAAAACAGAGTGCATGACAGTTATGCAGGAAATACAAAAAAAATTACCTGCTGCTTAAGTATCCAGTTTTCTAATAATATTGCAATAACGTCTTGACAGATAATTGGCTTCCCAGTTATAATGGAATTCCTTATCTAAGTTGCTAAAATTACCTATTGGTATTTTCAAAAGACAAGGAAAGGTTGGGAAGGAAATGATAATTCACCCCAGTATGGAGAGATTTAATCAGGAAGATAAGTAAAGATACCTGACTTCTTTTGAAAAATAAAAATGATTGAAAGAAGTTTTACAAAGGCTTCAACCCTTTTGGAAAATTATGCAAGTGCAATTTTAAATTAAAATTTAGAGTAAATTGATTCATAACTGCTGGGTTGTTTTTAATGACCTGTTTGAAGGTCCCTGCAGGTAGAATTTAAATTTTACATATAGGGGTAGAAAAAGTACAAAATATTTAAATAGTTTTACTTCAAACTGTTACTAATTGTGACCTCTCCTTTCCTGTCTACCATAAAGAATGGATAAAGGGCTATATTTTCACATACTTCTTGACAGCCTTTTTTCAATTTTTGGTTGTCTGAATCTCAGGAAATGACAAAGTGATTCAGATTCTCAACCCTAGGAAAAGTAAAATCTTTTAAAACTTCCCAAAGTAGTCTTTAAGAATCCCAATACTGCTTTTGAATTTCAGCAAAGGATTTTATGAACTATCAAATGTTCTTCCACTGTGAACAACACAAATTTCTGCAAGTGTTCCCCCAATGCAGCCTCTGCTGCTGTGACCATTCTCTCACACACATCCACGGTTCCTTGTCTCTGCAGCTTCAGTTCTGCAGCTCCTTCTGCAGCCTTTCAGAAATGCATGATCCAAATCATGAGCTGGACTGTAAATTATTTTCAAGATAATCTTGGTCTTCTCAGTGTCCTGTGATTTACAACTGCCTAGGAATATAGGTAAAAGATGTCCCTAACTAACTGAAGTCACCACATGAGATAGATCTAAAATTTCCCTCAGGTTTTCAACGTTTTTTCAAACCTCTGGGTTTTTAAAAAATCAAAACATCTTTTTTGTTTGTTTGTTTAGGTAAAGCAGTTATTTAAATAATATTTCTTTTAATACTTTAATACTAAAGCTAAAGCCATGGCTGCAACACCTATCATTAAAAGCACATCAAATTTTGCCTGCCTTTTCCCAAAAAGGTCCAGGATTTCCTCTAATCCTTCCTTGAATGTTTTGCATTTTACCTCAACTGAGGTGTAACATATCAGAGGCATGATTAGCTCTTGAATGTCTTTTTGAGGAGGCATCCCTCAGCAACATCCCTTACCAACAGTTAGCAAAGTGTGAACAAGTATAGAGCAGACACTTCAACATAACCAAAAAAAGGGTTGGAGACATGGGCTTGGGAGAAAAGCCTAGTGTTAGAACCTCTAAGTAATTCTCTCTGTACTACTAAAGCCAGATCTGTCAGTTAAAATCCCTAGCTAATAGCACAGTTTGGATGGTATTAATAGAAAGTATGTAATTTATTAATTGTGAGAGCTGTGTCCTTTTGTGGAAATGAAACTAATAAACACATGGAGAGATGGCAATTTCTAAGTAGTGGCATTTGTTTAATGTTCTTTTTGTTATCATGCTTGGACAAAACAGGTTCCAGCCACAAAATCTCACATCCTATCTGGGCTCTGGTGTCAGGCTCCAAAGTGAAGTTTTTACTTTCTGTGCAGCTGAAAATTATATCCAAAATTCCACTTTAGATCTAGGTCTGGATAGAGAAACCAGCTGCTCTCTATCCCTCTAGTATTCAGAGGGTTTGAATCCAAGTGTCTTGTTCAGGTCTACCCTCCTCACAAAGAGGATAAGCCCAGGTAAGTCCCAGCAGAGTATGTATTTGCAAGTGGCCTAATAAAAAGCCACTTGGCTATTGAGTGCTGTACAACTGCATACAACCCAGCATTTGTTCTTCTGGAGGCCTTCCTATCTGATGATTTCTGTGTACTTTATTAACACCTGAGTTTCAGAACATGCATGACACACTATCTTCATTTCACAGATAGGAAACAGAGATATTTATTCAGATAAGGCACAGAAAGGTGAAGTGACTTGCCTGAGGTCACATCAAGGTTTCTGGCAGAAGCACCATCTTTCCAAATCTTCTGAACTCTAAGCCTCTGTTTTAAATTACAAGACTTCATCAAGTTTATAGCATCTCACCCTCTTCTACTGCCAATCCTTTGCAGTGTTGAATTTGCTCCGAGCAAAACACAATCATTGATGGAACTCTATTACTTGCTCCTAAACATTACTTACGGACTGCTACTTCAAATGAAATTCTCAGCACTGCAGTGATATTTTACCTACATGGTTATTCTAATTGAGTATTGAGCAAAGTGGCTAATTAGGAGTCTTCAAGGGACTGTTTGTTTAATTTTGTTTTGGAATGTGTGCTTGCATAAATGACATACAAGAAAAAGTCTGGAGGCCACAATCATCTGCAATGTAAAAATATTTCAGTTTCTGTGAAGTTTTCCCTCCCCTGAGGGTTCTAATTCATCTCTCCTAGTTGATAAATCAAGTCAGAAACACCCTCCCCCCTCGCTTTGGTGTCTAGCAGAAATATGACCCTTTTCTTGTCCAGGCATGCAGACAAGTGATGAATCAGACTTTCCCCAAGAAAATGCTGCAGCTCTTTTCCTAAGGCACATTACTGCCTGAATAACTCAGGTTTTCCTGAGCAGTGGGCCTGCTGAAACAGCCTTTATTTACATGACGAGAACACAAGAGGTATGGTCTGGGTCTGATCTGGAGAAGGTTATCAACTGCCATCCAGATAACCCCTGCAGAAGACAGAGTTCTTTCACAGCACAAAGCTTCAGTCCCTGTCCCGGTCCTGTCTGACAGCTGAGACAGTGCCAGAGGTTTCACTTGCTTGCAGCAATCCCAGTCTATTCTCTACCATTCACTAAAGAATACTTAGACACTCTGGGCACACTGAAAATACCTGTGAAGGCTGCCAAACACGACTTAGCACTACCAGCAACACACACCAATAAACCCACCTCCTTACAGCGTTAAAAGGAGTTTTAACTTGAATCATTAGCATAATTCATTATGATCTAAATCACAAGTATTTCAAAGTATTTCCAAGTCATTACAGCCCTAAAGAAAGTGGATTTCCCCACAAAACTGTTTCTTCCCCTTCAAAATGGAACAAGGCCAAGTTCTTTTCTGCCCTATAGCAAAAAGACAGAGGCTGATCCAAAGAATAGAAGAAATGCAGGATATTTAGAAATATGAAAATAAATCTGCCATAACTTTAAAGACATAACTGCTCCCTTGATTATTCAGGCTTTCTATATAACCATTTGCTCAGCCTGTGCTCTTCTTTAGCATGACATTCAGCACTGTGGTTTCTAAAATTTTTGCTCCCATTGTTAGGCACCAACATGACTGAATCAAGAAAATACAAGTTTGGTCAATGTTCAGACAATAATGAATTAACTTGTCCTCACAGCACTCATGCAACGTTTATGAACACTCCTATTCTACAGAAGGAAAGACTTCTGTAGAAAGATAAGGTGTACTGCCTCATTTCCTAGAGGTTATCAACTAATCACATAAGAAAATTGGAGTCTGGTAATTTTTATTTCTTGCACCTTGAAGCTTACAACAACTAAATGCAATGATTCAGGTTTCCCTATCTATTTCATTCTCTGCAATCTTTAACTCCAGATACAAATATAGCTCTACTGAACTCACCAGCAGCTTTCCTGGTATTATTTAAGCAAGCCAGGATCTCACTTTCTCTTGATGAGAGACTGGTCACAGGAAAATGAAATACTCACTCCCAACTAACCAAACAGCTCATGTATGGCATGGCAAGGACTCAGTCCACCTGGGAGGGAGCTGAAGCTGAAATGCAGCTGAAACAGTATATTCCTCTAACTGGCCAAAAAAGGAGACGTGAGGCTGGGGATGTCCTTTTATATTCCAATTACTGCTAGTTTTCTTTTAAATAAGAATAAACTAAAAATTGATAAATGTGATGACTACTTGGAAGAGGGGGAGGGCAAAAAAAGGCAAAGCAGAGAGGATCCATTCCTGTCCATACTGACTTGCAGCCCAGCAGGGTACATTGAACTTTGCCTTGATACTGTCCGTGCTGGTTTGATACAGCATATGCAGTATAAGGTACTAAATCCAGAAGGGGAACAAGAGGGACAGAGTAAATGAAAGTCCTCCAGAAGCAATATCCTTGTATATGTTGGACCTTCCTAAACAGTGCTTCCAGTTGTTCCCAAATCTCTTCTTACTTTTCATGTGCATTTGGTTTTGTGTGTTTTCCCTAACTGCTTTAAAATACTTTAAGAACAGGATTAAGGAGCAAAAGCTATCTGCATTGGCAATTAAAGCACAGTGCACCCCACGGCTTTACAGTTGTTAACTGCTAATGAGTTGTGTAGGGCACCAATATTTAAGAAATTTTTATCAAATCTGACAAGCCACCGTAACATGAAACAGACTCCCAGTCTCAAAACATTTTTATACAGCCCTGCTCTCACTTCTTCCTTCTGAATAGACACTAAACAGTCTTTTCTAATCTCCCAAGAGCTGTGTAATAGACAGAGTACTGCTGGATGTACTCATCCAAATGACTGTTTATTTGGACCACTATAATCCAGACCGATTTACACAAGAAGGGTACCCATTTAAGTGAGCTTGTTTCAGTTCATTCCTACTTCACACGTACACCAGGAGTCCCCAAGCCCCATGAGTTAACACAGATGTTTGAGAGATGAATCAGTAACTGAGACTTTATATAAAGTTTGCAGACACCAAGCGAAAGGAAGCACAGCTGTAATGCACAGCCCCCCACTGGGCAAATGACTCCAGCTTCCTCTCTTAAATAGCTTCAAATATTTTATTAATTCAGAGAAGGTCAGACTCATGCATCAACATCCACTAGTTTCAAGACAGTCTGTGCTGCATGATGTGAGACCACTGGGTACAGTAACCAGCTAGCCAAGTATGAAATATGAATACTGTCCACGTGGCCGAGACCTGAATACAATTCCTCGAAAGGTAAATGGAGCCTGGGCAGAACAATAACTGAGCACAATAACTTTTGGTAAAGGCAGTGAGCTGACATTCAGGATAATAACTGGGAGAAATCAGCTTTAAGCTAAGAAGTGTATGTGAGCAGTGCATTTACCTTGTCTCAGTAAGCCTTCTGTTACCCCTGCTCTCAAACTGCTGCTCTGTATCCTTGGTAATCACATACTCCAACACAACTTCAAGGAGATGAGTGAACCTGCACACTCACTGTGCCACTTTGAACATGGCACGGACAGCATGGTCAAAGCTGTGCCCCACTCACCATTTTACACCCCACCCTGCCAGCATTGCCTTGTAAAAACTCTACAATACACACGAATTCGGCCATTTATACTGCTTTGAGTCCTGCACCCCACACGTGACAGGACTGCTCTTCCCAGTTCCAGGGATTCACACTGTACCATACTGTACAAAGCAACTGCCAATGACTGGAAAGACAAAGATTCCAAGTGCTTATTAAAGTGGTCGAGTTAATGAAATAACACTGATTGTGCTGAGCTTTGCCCTCCCTCTGCTAGCTGAGCCAGGCTGACAGAGGAGGTCTAGGGGGATGTTAAACTTCCTACCTACTTAATATCAACTAACTTGAAAAATTAATCAAGGAAATTCACATTAATACAACTGACAGGCAAATGTAATTACACTGTGCATAACATTTAATTCAATATGGTTAGTGAGCCTAAAAAGCACATTACTTTCTTTATGAGATTGCTTTGCTATTTATTAGGGAAAAGGTCTTTGCAAAACGACTCTTTATCCAGCAGCTGGGAAGAGAGATCTGGGAGCTACTCCCATGGCATAGAAATTGCTTTATTCATTTCAGATAGATTTGCTGTTTAAAAATGAGACTTAAATCAAGGCCAGAATTGCATTACTGGTCTTCCACTTCTTTAAAGCAACTTCAGGGTGACCACAGTGGAAATCCAGCTTGAGCTGCTGCAACCCTTCACACAGCTCCTACACACCTCTCCAAATTGCTGCTTATCTTTGTTTTTTAACAATATTTTTTTTTTGGCTTGCCTAGTAAATGTCATGTTCAACTCTGGGTTTCAAAACTATATCAGATAGCAGAGTTTTATCAGTTTAGCCTTCTTGCTTCTTGGTAAAGGAAGGAACAACAGTGGTGACAGAATAGTCACCTACTTGTAGACCTCAGGAGAACTCGCTAATACCTTTTAAATTAATTTGAAAGGCTGTCTTGGCACAGAAAGGCCAGACTTTCCTCTTTTTAATTAAAACTTTAAACAACAAAAAAAAAAGCAAGGGTGAATTTATACCTTAATCTCCTTCTCTGGTCAAACAACATAGCTTTACTCACTTCTAGCAAGTGGACTTTTTTTTTTTTTCAAAGCCCTGCCCTTCACTCATAAACAAAACCACCAAAGGNAGCAACTTCAGGGTGACCACAGTGGAAATCCAGCTTGAGCTGCTGCAACCCTTCACACAGCTCCTACACACCTCTCCAAATTGCTGCTTATCTTTGTTTTTTAACAATATTTTTTTTTTGGCTTGCCTAGTAAATGTCATGTTCAACTCTGGGTTTCAAAACTATATCAGATAGCAGAGTTTTATCAGTTTAGCCTTCTTGCTTCTTGGTAAAGGAAGGAACAACAGTGGTGACAGAATAGTCACCTACTTGTAGACCTCAGGAGAACTCGCTAATACCTTTTAAATTAATTTGAAAGGCTGTCTTGGCACAGAAAGGCCAGACTTTCCTCTTTTTAATTAAAACTTTAAACAACAAAAAAAAAAGCAGGGTGAATTTATACCTTAATCTCCTTCTCTGGTCAAACAACATAGCTTTACTCACTTCTAGCAAGTGGACTTTTTTTTTTTTTCAAAGCCCTGCCCTTCACTCATAAACAAAACCAGCCAGAGCTCTGTCTCATTATAGCCTGCACAGACACATGGTCCTGCTGTGAGGGCAGCCCCATGCAGAGAGCTGCACAACAGCAGAAGAAGCAGTTGTCTGCTAGTTTCTTATTATAACAGAGCCCCCGTTCATACAGTGCTGGGGCTGTTTAGAAATTCCAGCTTTAAGCCCTCTTCCAGGGGTTTGTAAGCCTGGATGGGAAAATTTGTTATGGATTGAATAACCACACGTTAAGCCCTGCTTGTACAACCATACATGGTCCCCTGTCAATGGACATTTACAGATCCAGGGCCCTGGCTCCCAAGCCCCATCCTCTCCGACTTACCACCTCAGCCCTCATGCAACAGCAAATCACAGTGTTCTTACCTGTCTGCTACAAGAAACACAGCAAGGGGAAAAACACTGCAAGTGTAGATTTTCTCATTCGCTCTTTGGTTTCAGATTTGGGTAAAATATGGTAATTTTAGCAAGTGTTGTGAACAGAAACAGACGTGTTGGTAAATAAATCCATTCCTTCCCTTAGCCCAAGAACTGCTAGCCTTAGCTATACTTTAACAGCTGTCTTAATGAAGTTTACAACTGTCTCAGTACAATTAAAAAAAGAAGCAATTTTGAACCCTGCAGTAACAATTATAAAATTAATCTAGACCTGACAGATATGCCAAAACATGCACCAGGAGAAGCACCATTTCTGGATCTGTAGATCAAATGCTACAGCAGGCCTGTCAGCCAGCTGCTGATGAGTGCAACAGCCCTGAAGTTTCTGTAGCAGTGAAGACAGATTAGTAATTGGAATAAAAGTGTGTCTTGCCCATAGTTTAGACAAGGGGGGTGCTGATTTGGCTGCTGGCCCCTGCACTCCTAAGGCTGGGCTGTGGGCAGGGGCACGGGCAGGCTCTCGCTGCGGGTGCAGGCAGCGCCCTGCTCTGCACACGGGCTGGTGACCATGGGCGACAGCCACCTGTGTTCTAAAAGCAATCCTCTGGATGGTCCAACCCTACCCACTGGCTGTTCTTCCCATCTGGTGGCTGGGAGAGAAACATGGGCTTCCCTTCTCCGCCTTTCCTGAGGCGCACATACCCCCTCACTTGGGGCAGGGGTCCGAGCCTGGCACCAACCCAGCTGCTCACCCCCGGTAGGACCGGGATCTGTGCCCGGGAAACTGGGCTCCACTGGCCCTCTGTGACAGATCTGTGTCATCGACTGTCAACAAGAAGCTGTAAAAAGCCGAGAGCCAGGCAAAGGACACCCGAGAACCGTCTCGGTTCAGGCTCCCCTGCTCCCAGGGCTGGGCTCGGAGCGCTGGGCTGCGGCATCGCCGCCTGCCCTCCCTTCGCCTTCCCCACGCCTGGGGCCCCGGCCCCGCATTCCTGTCAGACGCTCCATTGTAGCACCAGCCTTCTCTTCAAATGGCCTTTGTCAGGCTGAGCAGACCAGGGAACAATCAAAGCAGGAGGCGGCGGCCGGCCCCAAGCTGCAAAAGCTTCTCCTGGGTGCTGTGGGGCTCGGGAAGGGAAGGGAAGGGAAGGGCGCCGCCGATGGAATGCCCGCCCTGTTGCTTGGGAACTTCCCAACCATGAAAAGAGCCGGAGGCGTCACTGTTGGCAGGCGCTGCTCACAACACGATACGGATAAACTGGTATTGGGGAGCCTCCAAATACAACCAGGGCGGTTTGCATTTGTAAAGTGTAAAGTGACCCAACTTTAAAAAATAAAATTAAAAAAAAATTAAAAAATCCCTAAAAATCTACTGCAGGTAGAAGCCTTTCAGTTCCACACTCCGGGCCATTTTTCAGCTAGCCGTCACTTTTCACTTCAAAGGTTATTCCTTAAAGCTAAATAAAATATTTATGTGATCCAGTACAAGGCATGAAAAATTTCTGGTTTGCTCATTTCTGCCCATGGATTTGAAACCTGCTTGTAATTTCCTTTCTGTTGTTTGCAGGTTATTAAGTGTTCATTATTATTAAAACTGAAAAACAAACAACCAATACCAAGGTCAAACCTGGATATTAAGTACTGGGTCATTTCCTGCCTTGGTGACAGATCTTCCCCAAAATGCTTCCTATCACATCAAATCAATTAGTTGTTTTTTTTCCTATCTATATCAGAGCCTATTTATTGGTTAGGATGAGGTGGACCCCTGCAGCCCTATGTAGGTTGCAGACTAACAGACCCCTATTTACACATAGATAAATGTTAAATACCAGTATTCAACTTATCAAACAGATTGTTTTATTTATTTATATCAATATATCAAACATATCCAGTTTTATTTTCATCAACCAACTCAATTAACAGCTCACTGCATATACTGTGTAAATAAATCTCATAATACTGTCATTCCACTTTTGTTTGTTTAATCCCCAAGCTTTAGAGCTAGCAGCTCACAAATCAGAAATGAAAAAGCAGGTTTACTCATCCCTGAACAAATTTAACTCCTGATAAATTCAATATTATTTTGCTTTTAATTTCATTCAGGATAAGAGAAAATTCAGCGTTTTCTACGTCCCAAATTAAATACTAAACCTATAGTTTTCACCAAACATTGAAAGGGAAAAGCTCCATAAAAATGCTATATCATTATGTATCTACTTCCTGTGCATTTGCTAGCAAAAACTAACCTTTATAAAGGCCAACTTTTCCTCCTAGTTTTGCATCAGTAAATTTAATGTTGTTCTACTGACCTCACTCCTATTTTTCTATTTTTTGGCTTACACAGGTTCAAGTCATGTGGATGAGAACATGGTATCAGATTTAGTTTTTGCAAATATTGGCCTTAGCAGAGTAGATGCTGGCATCCAGCACATAAGAAGCACGATTAAATAATTATAAATATAAAAAACAAAGATTCATAAAGCATTTTATTACCTCCTGTGTAAAGGGCCATAACACACCTTTAACTCATATGAGAGGGAAATCCCTTCCTGTACATGGGAACTATCATCCCTGCCAAAGCAAGCATGGAACTAAGAGGTACTTAATGAACCAGAAGAACCAATCTAACCTACAAAGGAAAATGAAATGTTCATTTTGAGGGAGTGTAACCAAATATATTTCAGATGCAACATTAAGAAGCCAACATAAGGACGAAGGCTGCATTCACACATGAGCTATGGCAGCAAGGTGCCCAGGTGTTTTCTCAGTTTCTAAGGACATAAACAAGTTTCAGTGCAGGCAGAGATCCATCCAAACACATCTGAAGGCATCATCCAGCATGTCAGAACATACACCAGCACATTAAAAACAACCCACTCAGAGTGAGGATAAGTGTGTGGGGCCATCATTGCTTAATATCCAACAGGCAGAAGAATAGCCCCATCTAAAAACTGAATGGGGGCCTGTTGTCACAAACAATGAAATAAAATTGTCCTCATCTTGACAGCATAAGAAACACAAATTAACAATAATCCAATAACTAAACTGTTACTATTTGGGGGATTCAAGTATTACAAAGAAGCTACTCAAAGCCAATTGAGAGATCAAAAATTAAATAATAACGTATTAGAATTAATAAATTAAAAATGAAAAGTGCTTTATAATTTGAGTCAGAAGTACCACTGGCTTTAGTCTGAAAAAATGCAACATAACTAAGAACAACCGAGGCGGCATTAATCTCTGAATTCAGTGCTGTGACAGGGAAAAATAAAACAGAAGGACTTTAATCTCCCATGAGGTTTTATCTTGCACTGTTTTGATCTGGCAAACTTACTTTGAAGTTTGCTTGTTTTCACAGCATTTACTAGAGAATCATGACAAGGGCCAATGTCCTCTATTCAGCCAAAGTTTCCCAGTAGGCACCAGTCTTGCTGTCCCTGCTCTGCAGATGAAGCAGCCCAGTGTCCAACCTCTGCTGGCTGCACCTCCGTATTAGAAGACAAGTATGCCTGCAATCTGTTCCATTTCATGCTAATTACAGGCAAATCCTGTTTAGTCTACCCATGAAAGTAAATTGATTTGCATGGGATTATTTACAGGGGTAAATGCGATCTCAGCTGGCCCTAAGGATTTGGGGGTTTTGGGTGAGATATCAATGAATTCCCCAGTTGGATGAATTTCTGAGTGTCTTTTCCATTGTGTTAATGCAGGTCACAAAATGTGATAGAGAGATATCCTCCCTCCACCAGCCCTACACAATGCAACTTTTTCTTTTTTTTTTTTTTTTTTGAAAATAGCAGTTAATTTTACTGTTGTAAATCTTGAGCTTTGCTTTGAATAGCTAAGGGATCTGGTAATAGTAGATAACTATAAATTTATTTATTTATTTTTAAAGTATCCCCAAAGGGACTACCCTCTTTAGACCAATTTTCATTTTTGAAGGAGACAGGAAAAGCTATACTACAACTTGGCCCAAACCTTCCCTTTGCCCTGTTTACTACATTCCTTGGGGACCTATACATCTGTTTTAAACAAGGCATAACTTATACATCTCATACATTATTAGCACATCATTTTCTCCCCAGGCTTCCCAAGCTCTCAGCTTCCTGCAGAGTTGCTGTTGACAACACACAATGCACCTACTTTGTCTTATGACAAGACAATCAGTGCAAGGCAGGTAACGTGTTCCACACAGTGGCTCAGGTTGCTCCAGAGCAGGGTAGTAGTCTTTCTTTAGCAGCAAAAAGATCAGAGATGACATGTGGAGAGACACTGTAGACCTCCAATCTCTGAATTTCACCTTCTGGTAATTCTCCCATTACATAAGAATGCTGATGCCAGCAGAGAGGGATCATCTCCCCTGTGAAACTCAAAAGTTCATATCTATACCAGCTTCACCTTTCAGCAACTGCTGCATTGGCTGGGAAAGGAACACCACTTGTTGGATCCTTGCTTTTGTCTTACATACCTATACATGTGCACTCGCTGTCTTAGCACAAAAATCTTTCAGCCTTGGGTGGGTCTCCCAGTGCCCAAGGTCCCACAGGTCTGGCACAGCTCCATGGCTCTTCCATCTCAAAACAGGTGCCATGTTCCCACAACGACCACAGTGTTTCTAATCTGACTGTACTAGATTGATGGATATTACCATGAATGTTTCTCTCCTGCATTATCTAAATTCAGGCCTTGCTGTGACCCATTCTCTCACTCAGGCCAGGCCAGGAGAATGACACTTTCTGGCCTTATTCGCTCTCAGACAGCACTGAGGTCAGCTTACTGAATCCAGCAGAATGGGTGGGATTTTTTTAAACTCTTTCCAGGTTAGCAATATTTTCAAATAACCTAAATGTTGCACCAGCTAAAAAAAATTCTTTTGCTCCAGCTCTCATAGCTGGTGCTCTGTGAGTAGTTTTGGGGTTTTTTTCAGAGGCAGATAACCTTCCCCTTTAAAGCTCAGTAAATGTCAGGTATTTACAGCGTCATTGCTGTTCTCAGGTTTCTAAGGCCTCTCTGATACAGACACTCAACCACAACCAGGGCTTATACACAAACAGCCTTTTTTTTTTTTTTTCCAGTTTTCCTGCCCTAACAGCACTTAAAAGTTTTTCAAGCAGTAAATTCCAAGTCAGATAAAGGACAAGAAACACAATTGCCTTAACCCAGTTCTTCTGCTCTCCCAGTGATCCTTGCTTACTCTTCCCATCAGTGACCTCATGTTAATATGGTAGTTTTCCTGGTTTACTTCTTGTATCCACCACGGCTGCTCATCTGCTGCTTGGGACAGGCAGCATCTCTTCAGTAAGCAATTGCATGGACACAGAAACCCCAACTCCCTCTGAGACTCCAGGTCTGCTAATGCACAACAGCAGCTGCTGCAGGACAACATCCTGTAGTCCAGATACGTACATAGTTCCCACTCCTGGGAATCAATGAGCTCTATGAAGAATTATATAAGACCCTAAAACACAATCCCATAGGCACTCTAGCCTTAAGCAGCTGAGGGGTAGGAGAGTAATGGATCTTCTGTTTGCCAGAACCTGTGGGAAGATTATCTGCAAACTAGCAAGCCTTCAGGTGATGAACCATCCCCTTGCCAAAGTCAGAGAATCACAGAATTGTTGAATCATAGAGTGTTTAGAGACAGAAGGGACCTTAAAGATCACATAGTTTCACCCCCCCGCCATGGGCAGGGTTATCTTCTACTGGATCAGGTTGCTCAGTGCCCCATCCAACCTGGCCTTGATGTGTTGAGTCGTATGATGTGGTGAGTGACTCCATACATCTCAGCTCATGACAGCTCAGGATTTGGCCCAGAGAGCACACTCATTCAATCATTTCACCCAAGATCCCCCACTTCCAGAGAGGCTTATCTTCACTGGTTCAATCTCGCTAAGAAATGCCACAAGTGCTTAACAGTAGGTATATCTAAGACTGATATCACAGTCAGCAATGACAACAGAAGACTGCAACTCCCTACCTTAACTAATTAGAAGAATAAGACAAATTAAGGCTGGATCAGGAGGTCTCCTCTGCTAACTCGGTTTATTGTCTGTATTGACCAGCACAATCTGGCCAAATCCCCAGTGCAAACAAGCAGCTTCTGCCAATATCATCACAAAGCCAAAAAGTCTTAATTTGCTACAGGAAATGCTCATTTTACTGTATCTTGTACATCTGGCAAGAGCTAAAATGCATCTAACTTAGTCAACAGTCAGATGTGATGAAACACAGCCAGCATTTTTCCACTGGCATATAACGCACAGCTCAGCAGACGAGCTGAATCCAAAATTTGAACTCCACTGAACATCAGATGTTTCTACATTCATTTTCAATTAAATGTTTTGTGCTGGGCTCAGAGAGAGAAAGGGGCTGTCTAGCAATATGCTACATGACAGGAGATGCATAAAGGAAAAACTAAATAGCAGCACCTACATGATGTGCAAGCCTGTGCCAGTAGCACAGCAGAAAAGATCTCTTCATGTTGCAAATCAGGTTTTCTCCCTCCACTAAAATACTCAGAAAGCTAGACTAATCTTTGGAAGTTCAAGAAAGGGTTGGGGTTTTTTGACAGTTGCCCAACATAAATAATTAAGTTCGACAATTTGTTTCCATCTAAAACATACTTAAGCCTTCAGACACAAATTATATAAAATCCACTATATTTGTTTTGTATTTGTTTAGCATTTTGTAAACACACAGTTTCCTTCTAGCTCTGTCGTTAGAAGGAAGCATCGTCTTCCTAGGTGCTCATGCTGCCTACAAAATAATGAAGCAGCCAATTCTCCGATCCACCTTCCCCCAATCTTCCCTCCATGCACACACTCTCTGCTCTGATTTCAAGTTTTCCAGGATGGAAAATTGTCCACACAGCATATAGTCACAGAGAGCAGACTGGGAAAATTCTCCTCTTCTGCTGGAAAACTTGACTAACCAGCATCTGAGAGAGCTCCAAAACTGACTTGTTATCCCAGCGGAACAGAGGCACTGGTTGCTAACGTGGAAAGTCCAAACTCCCAGCAATCGTGCTTAATTACTGACTCATTCCTGTTGGCATCATTTGCTTCTCCCTCTCCCCTTTGATCTGATCTTTCCCCAACCCCAAATACAAAACCCTGTAAAAAACTAACGCAGTAGCAATTGCATTGCATTTTACAACCACTTTGAGAAATTGTCTCCATTTTCCTTGTTGATCAAAGGGAAAGAAGAGGTGATGATCTCCAGAGCAGGGGCAAAATACTGGGGCTGCTGTGAAAGCTGACACCTATTGCCCTCCAAGCGAGCAGAGTTTCATATGGAACTCAGGGGTTTTCTTACTCCCTCCCTTTTTGACACTATCACTTGCTTTGTGAGTCTTTATTTTGGTCTGACACTTTTCACAGGGTTGGGATCAGCTCTGAGATTTGCCAGTTTTCTCGTGGGAGGGATCTGTTTGGTTTAAGAAAGAGTGGAGGAGAAAGTGTTTGATTTTGCAAACACAAGATGCACACAATGATATTTTTATCCCCTTGCTTTCCTATCAAAAAGTCTAGGCTCAAAACCACTGAGCAAAAAGTTGATTTAAAATACTGAGATTAAAATGAAAGCTGCAGACGGAAGGACTTTTGGTTTTTACTGGGGGTATAATCCTACAACCCCTCCCCATTGCTTTGTTATAGGCTGGAGGATGAGACAGACACTTAAGACGTAGCTTTTTTTCTCCTGCCACACCGCTGCTAGCATCCTAGGAGCCTTGCCTGACTTTTCCAGTCTATTTTATCTGATGTCAGGCAGCAGTTGGAGGCAGAGGTAGGCAGTGAGTGTAGAGATGTCAGGGACTCCCACCTTAGGGCTGCTAGAGGGGCACAAGGAATCCCCCTGGCCCATCTACTTGCGCCTCTGAGGGCCAGGCAGCCCAACAAGGACCACCAGCAGCTGGGACCAAGGGAAGGGTGGGTGGGGCTTGGCCCCAACTGTCCTGCATTTGTCCAACAGCACACAGAGCACAAGATAATCTTTCCAATTAATGTTTTTTCATCCCAAAGGCAATAGTCTGTCTAATGCTGAAAGCACCCTGACCTCCTCTCCTCTCTCCCTCGGGAGAGGGAGTCATAAAGCTTGGTAGTTGGAACACCATGACCCTCTCCAAAAACCTCCAGGGAGAGACAAAGCAAGCAAACCGGTGCTATGCTTTATCCTGAGGCTTAACAAAAGGTTTCCTGCCAGCCTGCTCTAATGAGATGCATCATATGGGTATTTTGCATTAAATCACAGCAAGACTTTACTGTGTGTTTCCTACCCCCTCTCCATGAAGATTCCCTGGCCCTCAAAGCCCTGCTCCTGTCACAGGCTTTCTGGATGGAGCCACTCACCCTGGTGCTGCTCACACAGCGAGAACATTTCCCAAAGCAGCTGCTCAAAGGAGCTTCAGCTGCCTGAGCTCTCCAAAACACACCAGGCCACCTTCCTTTGGCCTCCCTGTGTGCCTCACAGGAGAACAGGGCCGATTTGCTAAAATTATACAAATAAGCCAAAAACCTCTATAAAGGTAATCTACAGAACATTGTTGTACTACTGAAGTCAGAAACAGCATCTAAAAGTACTCAGCACATCTGAAGAATCCTTCAATAACCTGATAGATTTTTTTTTCTATGTGGAAATGTTACTTTAATGTAACTTCCCTAGTGCATTTAAAATGACAGGATGTATATCTTCTGATCCAAAGTAAAAATGTGTTTTTTTACATCTCAAAGCCAGCTAGCTACAAATACCTATAACCTATGAATGCAAAACCCCCTAGGAAATAGAGGTAAAATCTATCTATATACTCTTTTTTTTTTCATGCAATAGATCAGGACTGACAGCACTCTGGAGCTGGAAAAGGTTTTCAACACTAGTAAAAACAGTGAAAATTCTTCAGCAAATACAGGAGAATGCAAAAATTTAACCTTTCATCTGCCTTCTGCTTTTCGTGCTCTGCACATGTTGCTCTGCCATGGTACAATAAAAGTTTCAGTCATTTAAGTAATTTCTTCTCACAAAAACTAAAAAAAAATCATGGGGGGGATAGTGGATGGGACAGACCCACATTCATATGTGGAGCAAAAAAAGTCAATTCAGAAGCATTCCCCATTAATCTGGTCATATATTCCCTGTAGAACGGACATACACTTCAAGAAAGCAGCAAGATAAACTTCATTTCCAGGGAAAAGAAATATTTCGTTAGAAGTAGTCTGAATGAATGAACCTGGTGTAGACCACGTGAATGTAATCCTCAAAACTATTTCCAGCTAGAACAACAGTTATAAGAAAAACTTTTCAACTGAAGAAGTGCATTACTTTCAAGCTACATTCCTTGCATTCTGGATTTATTCCCTTCTCCTCTCCCCCAAATGCAGCAAAACTCTAGAATCTGGGGGGGGATGTTTTCACTTCGTGTTTGTTTTTTGTTTCAGAGCAACCATTTCATAACCATAATAGTCATAAACAGTGTTTGCTTTTCAAACAGATGTTGCACTGTAATTCTGTCCAAATGAGTTAGTTTGGGTTTCTCTGTTTGATTAGGGAAGCAGCTGATAAAAGCAAAAACACTGGGGCTACATAAAATTTGTAGGAGTTTCAATGAAATAACTCGTGAAATTGCCTGAAAGCAACAAGACCAACCACTTGCATTTCCAAGATAAATTCATAAACAACTGCCTTCTACTTCCTTCCCTAGTATGTGTCTCAAAAGAAGCCTCAGGCAGACCTTTTCTCTTAATCCATCAGAGGGTTGAGGTCTAACAAGCTCCTGGGGATGGAGGTTAGAAAGGAGGAGCAGGACACCAGGGACTGCACATATGTGTGCAGGCAGGAGCTGCATGAGCATTCTCTCCCTGCAAGCCCACACTCACACAGGTAGAGCACAACCACATTAAGGTGGCAGAATGTTCCAAAAGGGCCTAAAAGCATGGCCTGAAATAAGGCTTGTTATAGAAGAGGTAAGGGAAAAAACCCACCCACACATGCCAGAGAAAAATCATGGTCCCAGAAGGTCAAATACTGCACAAAGGAAGAAAATGTTGGCTATTATGCAATATGAGATAAACTAAACGAGGCCAGAGGAACAGCAGCTGCTATGCAGATGGTAATTTCCACATCTTGACTGCCAAACCAGACAACTCAGGACTCTCTCTTTCCATTAATCTTCTTGGGCAACGATGGGCTGCAGTGAGCAATTTAAACGGTCACGTCCAAGCATCCAAGGAGGAGTCTACGGAAAGCCTGTGAAAAACAATGGCTCTGGGGTTAACTACGCCATGATTCTGATGAAAAGCAGATGTCATTTAATTATAATGGGGGGCTTCCACTAATTATAACCCATGGACATGTATTTTAAAGTACACCAAAGATCGGAACTAACAAAAGCCCAAGGCTACTAGTACACACAGTTCCTTCCATGATATTAAAATTGTATGAGTGGAAAGAGCAACAGGCTACTTCAACAAAAAGAGCCATCATTTCTGTTGTTGCAGTAAGATCTGCATCTTGATAAAAAGAGCAGTATAGCCTTAGTTCAGGCTCCTCATCTACTTGCGTGAGATAATTACTTTATCAAAAGTTAAAAATCACAAATTAAATCTGTTTTAATCTAAAAGTTTTTGCACTAGCCTTTAGCCTTGTGAATAGAGTACTATTCCTGACTGAATTATAACACAGTCTTTGGCAGATGATTTTTTTTTTTTAAACTCTGTTTCATATTTTCTGTATGTAGGAGCCCCTGAATTACGTAACAGGATCTTGGTCAAAAACTAAGACTTTTAAACATTTTTTTTTACCCCTGTCTGCATAGTGATTGTAAAGGCATCTAAACCACAAGCTCTCTTAAGCTACAAGTTCCCATTCTGCTATGTTTGGAAGAAAATGCTTTCTGTGAAGAGTGAGGTAGGAGGCAGTGGCAGATAGCCAGATAAACTCCTTGCTTTGGTCCATATGCAATCATTTCTCAATACAAAGAAATCCTAATGACCTCAATTTCTGTGCCTAAGGTTCACTTTTCACAGTATTTTAAACACACCACCACCCCAAATGCTCTTCAGATCTAATACATGTAACAATCCCAGGAAATTCCTTTTGGTTTACCCTTTACTTACAAAGAAAGCTTCACAGATGAAATTAATTTCTCTTAAATTCTTTAAACGATATGCAAGCAGCTCAGGCTTCGAACACAGTGCTAATTATGGGTAGCGGGCTTTTTCTATTTAAATGGTCAGGTTAAAATTTATGGTGTGGCTTACAGACTACAAAAATTCCTGGTTTACTAGGTAATATTTGTGGCCCTTCCAAGTGAGGATCCTGTCTACATGCAGGGGAACATAAGGGCACTAAAATGCATATCAAAAGATAAAAAGAAGTATTTTAAATTATGTGTAGCAAAGGCTAAGGTAATCTCACCTCTAAATTAAAAAACTGGCACAGGCCTAATTCTCACGGTGTTTTTATTTTCACACAGAGGGTTATCACATTGAAACTAAATACAAGTTTGAAAAAGAAGACAGTACAGGAGCAAGAGTTTGTGTAAAAAAGTGACTTGCCATCCTGTGTTGGAAGAAAAATCAGCCTGACTCCCTCGGTATCAATGAATGGCAGAAACTCCCAGATTCCAGTAGTTTACACATCCCTTACAAGTACCCAGCACATCTTTCAAGCCAGGGGAGAAAGCCTGGAGAACACCTGTGCAAGTGCCTCGCCTCAAAGGAATCTTCCTTTGGGGTCAGGCAAGGAGTGACACTGTTTTGGATTTAGAGCTGCAATTGCACTCCTTTCTTGCCTCTCCACCTTTAACTCGGTGCAGTACACTGCTTTTCTGCTATTCAGTAAAGACCCCAAGCCTTGCATTTCCATACACTTCAGCACTGCTCCTCTGGTAGGCAGGAGATGCCAGCATACAGCAAGTGCAAGGCTGGAGGGTCTGAACAGGCTGCACACCAGCTTTCCTGCAAACTGGCACTGCAGCAGCAAGTGGC
Source organism: Neodrepanis coruscans (assembly GCA_013400695.1). Classification (NCBI taxonomy): domain Eukaryota; kingdom Metazoa; phylum Chordata; class Aves; order Passeriformes; family Philepittidae; genus Neodrepanis; species Neodrepanis coruscans. The sequence goes on along the minus strand of VYZS01018570.1, from coordinate 54,989 downwards.
CTGGAGACCACCCTGTTCATTTCAAATGCCCAAGGAAAGACAAAATAGGATCTGCCAGGAAGCAGAGAAAGCTTTTTTTTGTGCCACAGCTTCCTCACTCTGCTTGGTTAAGGATTACTTAAAAGAAGTGGAGGGATGGTTTGAATTCTTACATTGCTTCTCCCCCTTCCTGAGGAAGCTCTGACGTTCTGGCCAGATGCTGGGACCAATTCCAGCTCCATCTGTTTGAGAGTTTTGAGTTGTGCAACATAAATTTCACTTTAATGTGTGGTAATGATGACCTCCAAAACCCCATCTTGCCTCATTCAAATGTGCTAGCTGAAAGCTAGTTTTCATATACATTAACATATTAAGTATTGTGGGGAGCATGTTAATGCTATTTATGAAGATTAAGCCACTGAGATTCTTACTAGCATTAATGGTGGTTTCATGACCTAATACCCAAGAGACACAAAAAAATTGTATTTTTGCAGAAGCTTAAATCTCATCCCTATACTCCCTGTTTGTGCTTGTCTGATCACTCCCACCTTCAAACATCCCATGCACATCCATTCTCATTAGGTCTCCCAAACTCCATGGGTTCAGGACAGGTCAAGCCTTCAGACTGAAAAGGCTTTTACAGAAGTTACAAAGTGGTACAGGAAACAGTACCAGCACTTCATTAAAGTGAATTTTCCCTCTTAAGGTAATACCAAATCAGAGCTAAGGTTTGTGAGAAAGTTTGAAAATCTCCAACTTTGCTGAGAGTGAGTCTTGGCATTCCTACCTAGACATCTGCACAGTCTGTTTTAACAAGCCAGAAACAAATGCTGGCTGTGCTCCATTTCTGTAATTCTACTTTTCCACAGCCAACCTATCCCATTTCACCTACTTTCTCAATGGCAAAAAGAAGACACAAAAGCTGATGAATCGAATGTTTTCAAATGTAAATCTCAATTGCCCTGTGAAAAAGCAGAAAGCACTGTATTTTCCTCCTACAGGATGCTCCCCCCAATCTTTGCTTCTTTGCTTTAATTCACATCCTAGCATATACAGAGAAGCATTAAAGTGTTGCTTTTTGGGTGATGTATTCTTATCATAATATATGTTGTGTTCACAAACACACAAGAGAGAAAAAAAATATCAGTTGTTTTTCAGATGGCACATGTTATTCAACACTTTTGCAAGCAAGCAAACATCGAGTTTTGGCAAAAATCAGCAGAATGGTTATTTCTTTTAATTCTGAACAGATCTTTGTAGAGGTCAAGGTCACAAAAGAGCGAGCTGTGCAATTAGCAAGAAACCAAGGAGAGGGCAGTCAGATCTTGAGACAAGTTCACGCTGAAACTGCCATTTGCAATGAGCCAGGATTCCCAAAGGACCAGATTTCTTCTTCATGCTCTCTGACCTCCTCTATCCCAAGACAGATATTAAAATCAGACAGCTCCTTCCTCTCCACACTCCAACCCCCCATACACTCAGAGCCCCCCTAAAACCTGATGGCTGGGCCTTCCACATGTTTGTTCTGCACTGCCACACACTGCTCAGGGCTCCATCTCGGTGGAGGCAGAACTCTCATCTAGAGACTGAGATACAACACATTTTGTGCCATTCATCTCATTTTACAAACTCAGGTCAGGGCAGCAAGCTACACACCAGACAATGAAGTAAAACAATGATAAGCATCATTTACCAAAATTATTCAGCTCTCAAGACTGAAATAGTGTCTGTGTATCCAGTTACAAAAGAAAAAAATGTTGTCCCAAGGCACAGAGAATGAAATCACACATTTGGCCTTTGAGGTAAAGGAATTTTTCTCATGAACTGTCATTGATAATAAATTAATGAAAAAGTGGTCATGTAGTCTTTGTTGATGACACTACAAAACTACACTGTATGACACTACATCGGGTCATATACACTGCAATGAAGCTTGCCTTTTAGCTTAGTATAAATGGTAGTGAAGAAGACTAATAGATATATAGGCTACAGATGCATGCTCTCCCAAAAAACAATCAAAGAAATGGATGGTATAAAAAAAGAGAGCATAATTTTATGCAACACAATTCTGTGCATGCTGAAACCTAAACAAATTCATTGTAACTTCTCTTGCATTCAATAGGCACAAACCTTTGTACACGCTGAGAGTGAGGTGACAGACACAACCCCCTATGTCTGCAGTGGACCCAGTGGACTCTGAACTCAATTTTTCTGGATTTACTGTTCCTAGCATCTTACACTAACCAAAAAGGGAAGGGAAAAAATGTAAAAAATGTAAAAAAGATCCATGTCTAAGTAATCTTCAGAGCCAGAAGTTTAATAGGAATTAAGCAACTAAGGAAATTGGATGAACTTTGATACAGAGCAGCTGATATTATACATTAGAATAAGCCCCAGGCTACATTTGCAAAGCTTGAGTTGGATGCAGTGAAACAGCAGAGCAACAGTCAGGGCAGATTTGAATGCCTGCAATGAAAAAAGAACAACAGAGATAAGGCCAAAACATGATGAAATCTCAATTTATTTTGTTTAGGGCGGAGAGCCCAGACTTTTCCCACTGGCCCTTTTCTAAAATAAATAGGAAAAACTAACTAACTGTCACAAACTACAGAAAGTTCACCAAGCAAAAGGATTTTGCCATGGGTTTGAGAGGATGAGTTCTAATACCTGGCACTGTCATGCTGAAGCTTGCTTTTTACCAATTTTTCAACAACTCAAAGAGAGTCAAAGAGAGTCATGTTTTGGGCTTAGGAGTTTTGGGGCAGGGGAGAATCCAGACCCTCTCTTCCTTCTCATGCAATGCAACAGAAAGACTTAATCTAGTTTCCTCAGTAGGGCTCATTGCCAAAATATTTAGTCACTTTTAGTCTGTTTGCTTTTGATACAATTAGACGTTTCTGTTTTGCCATATCCTTGTCTGATTCAGCTGGATATTTGTTCAACATGAGTGGCTGGGAACTGGTATGATGTTTGTGTGCCTATTCACAAACACCTCTGACCATCGTTCTCTGAAACACACACCCACACTCCCACACACTAATACAGGCAGATTTAGTTAAGTGCCATATAGAAAAACAAATATGCCCGAAACATCCTGTGAAAGAAGGCAAGGAGACTGGTAAACTTCCAAACAGTACACAAAGAGAGGTTTTAAGGCTTTTATTAGAGTAAGAGATTGGATCATCTAACATTCTGTTTTGATGAATTTGTGTCAAATTGACATTCCAATTTTGGCAGCATACATAAAATTGCACAATTATTTAGCACTGTACAGGTTTTACATAACTCTTAAAGTTACTGACTCAATTCATTTTCCTTCCGACTATAAAACAGATTAATCTGAAATGAATTAAGACAGGCAACCAGAAATAACGTTACTACAGCTGGTAAATATTCTTTAAACTGCTGTATCAGTAAGCTGCTTAAAAGCCTCACTATCATTGTATGCTGCATCTGCTCAATAATTACTACCTCTCAAACCAGGGATTATGACTGTATGCTGAGTATTGCAACACAACAGGCAAAGCAGCACAGGTAGCCAACAATCCCCAGAGCAGAAATTGGTGAAGTACTTAACTGCTCACACACAAAATGCTGGGCCCTGGAAAACCAGGTGATACAGTGCCCATTCCCTCATACAGGCAGATGCTCTGAGTGTTCAAATCAGAATTTCTATCTCATTGAAAAAAAAAATCTAGCCACTATATGCTTCATTACAAGAAGCAGAAATATTTCGCAGAAACGAAAAACTGCATTGTTGAAGACAGAAGAGTATCTTTTAATTACAATTTACCAAGGTAAACAAACAAAAAACAAACGTCAGAGCAATGTGGAGGAAGGAAAAATCCCTGTCATTAAAAAAGGCTTTAAATTTCAAAACTAAGACAAGAAGCACTTTGTGAAAAGACCTGTAAATTCCTACAGGACTGTGCTTCTGTCATGGTTTAGTCCTCTACCTCTCAAGGAAATGTGTGTGTTTAACAAGTCCACAGCTCCAGACATGTGCAGGGTAAAACACAACCTCTGCCCACAAGCATTTCAGTCTAGTAAAGTTTTCCAATTGCACAGAAAATGTAGCAATTGTGCATTTAAAGAGTTTGTGCTGATAGAGAGGAAATCATCACCACCAAGTGTGAAGCACCTCCTAACCGAGGACAGATTCTGGCTGTATGCAAAACTGCTATTACACAGCTGCAGTAGCTGCACTAATTGCAAAAATAAAAATAACCCCCAAACAAAAATTACGCTGTTCAAAAGACAGGCACAGACTACAGCATGGAATAAGAATAAAGAGAAATTTGTATAAGAATATTTCAAATGTACGTTTAAAATTAATTTTGCTAAACTTGCCAAAGAAATATTTCTCTCCAAGATCTTAATTCAGTCATGTCTCAGTCTACATAGTAAGAGATAGCACAGATTCAAAGGAAGAATTAATTGGCACTGCAAGTTTCCAGTTTTGATTTGGTTTGTCTCCTTCAGCAGTATCTTGCACATACATGTTCTAATACCTGACACTGGAGGCATCTGAATTTTGTGCTCAATCCCCAAGATGGATGCAAGCACACAAGAAAATCGCTTTCCTCCACCTGGGCACTTGTTTATACTCTGCTTATCAGGTTTTTTCCCTTTAAAAGTAAAATCAAAATAAATCCGTTTAATTATTCACACAGAAATTTCAACTTCTAGATCATAGACAACTGGAAAGTTTTCGATCTTTTGTCAGAACTGATTATGCAAAATGTATTCAGACACTCAAAGTCACACAAGTTTAGAGGGAAACAGCTCTACTAGTTTTGGGATGTTTGGTAGCACATGGATCCTTTCCTCACCAGAAGTCTTTTGAACACAAATACCACAGAGTTAAGATTTCAGGTAGAACCAAAAATAAGCTTAAACTATAGTTCTGGAAGAGCCTCAAAAGCTGCTTGCTTTCAAAGCCATTATGTACAATTTAATATCAAGTAAAATTATGGTTGGCTGGCACAGCTCTCCTGAATGGATGTGTTTCACAGGACTTCAAATGTGCTATTTAACAAATCAAAAGCAATGGACCATGCAAATATTTCAACAAAATGCTTGATATAAACTTACTCAGTCAGTGCTCAAAGTAAAGGAAAATTACAGTTTACAATGAGAATATCTAAGATGACGATTTGTATGAAATAAACCCCATCTTACTCTTGCCCCTCCTTTCACATTGATAATTAATTTGGGCTAGAGGATGAAACAATGTAAGGATTCCCATGAAGGATACCATTTTGTCAAGAGTATCTATTAAAGCCTGAAAATACCTCAGCACCAAGCTTTTGATCAACTCTTCTAGCATATTTATACCCCTGTTTTTACATGGCTTAGAAAATTTCAAAAAGGACCAGAAGAGAAATGGAGGGATCAAGTCAAAGGGGAACTAAAGAAATTACCTGTCTACTATTTCCAGCCTGTTTTCTGGCCCAGTCGCATACCCCTGCATAGTCAAAGTGAAGAAGACAAGTCTGGAGGGCCCAATCCTGCAGCATGTATAGAGAGAGTCCAATGGATTCAAAAATCATTCAGGGGGTCACACAACCCCCCAGGCCTGGAGTACGTCAGTGACTGCCAGCTGGTCTGACATGTTCCAGCCACCTGGGCTGTCTGCCCAAATTCTCCCAGGGACACAAATGAGGCACAAATGATTTAAGGACACAAATGATTTAAGCACCAATATGCTTGATTACCAAAAGCACACAGAGGGACTCATGTGGATGTTTGTGGATGTCTCTAGCTTGCAGTGCAGCAGTACCGATGCTATGAACAGAAACACCTGCACATGGACCCAGCTATGGACCGCTGCTCCATACAAAACACACAGGAAGCATTTGTGAAAGCTGAGAATAAACACTCACTGGCAGTTACAGTAACAAAATATTCACCAGCTCCTCCTACACTGATAACCTTATATACCTTCACCATCTGTTTAAAAAAAAAAAATTACCTCTACATCCCAAGAACCTGGCTTTGCAGGGCACACATCTTCCAACCCAGAAATCAGTTTTACATATGTAAATCTGGTTTGTGTGGACATTCCTGATGACTTGCTATCTACTGGTCCACCAATCAGGTGACCAATCCTGGTTTTCTACCCCAGAGAGCACTGGTTGATTGCTGTACTGCACACCAGATTTGGTTTAGGGTGACATATCTATCTCTCAGTGACAAATGTGCTGAGGACTTCAAATGAATTGCGGGGAGGGGAGAGTTTCTCCTTAGCTGTGTTCCATTAGAAAATACTATGTTTCCAGAATCCAGTAAGAAAATTTCACTGTATTATCTGAGCAGACAGAAAATGTGAATCTTATTTTCAAATATACAACTGCAGAGCATTAGACAAAAGACAAGTACCTAATCCTTGTTTAATATAGCTTGCTTTGGTTAAAATACAACAATTTCCCCCTGGCATTAACTATTTTAGATCTCAGGGGCTTGAGGTTATTTCAGGATTTGGTAACCAATAGAATAATTATTATATTACTAGGGGTTTAAGCAACAATGTCTACTCAGTGTAAATATCATCCTGTAACTGATTGGGGATAAACTACATGACACACTCTCCAAAAGGCAATATATTCCGAATGCTCAGACAATATTTACGAGTTTGTTTCAAAGGTTTCTGATTTTATTTAGAGTGTTTAAAGTGTGTAGGCCTAGTGAAAGCCATATATTTTAAAGCCCTAACATAAATAATTCACTGTGCAAAAGCAAACTTCCATTAAAAAGAAAGTGCTTAATTGCTGAGAACTTCCTGAATGTAAACAATCACTCTGGATATAACACCTCTCACACCCTTCTTGTAGCAGATGGTTATTAACTTGTGGCAGGATGGACACTGACTGCCAGAATCATCAAGTTCTGCTGTACCATCTCAGTGACACCAGTAATGGGCCAGAGATCTCCCTGCCAGCTCAAGCCCTATGCAGCCACTTCAGCAGCACAGACCATCTTCACCACCCAGGGAACCAGCCCATCACTATGGCTCCCAGCCTAAAAATCAGCATTTCAGCTGGTGACTGCGAACTGAACCAGATTTTTCTCCTGTGTATGTTCTTCAGATCAGGTTTACCTTGGTGATGTAAATAGGCATTTGTTAAACTTATGGATGTTAACAATTGTCTGTTAACATTTAAAGGATCTAAAGGATCTTCATGGAAAACAAGATCTAGGAGAGATTTCAAAAAGGCATAAGCTGACAGTGCTACAAAATGTGAAACCAAATTCTACCACTTCCTTCCTGCAATTACTTCTAAAGGCCATTTCACACCAGAGGGAACCATACATATGTTAATGTAAGCGCTTTGACTTCACCAGGGATGTTGATTTGCCTCCTCTTTCCTGGCTGCTCAACCCAGAGAAGCCCCAGTGCACATTGACACTGCCCAGCAAGGGACCCAGCAAGGATCCTTTCACATGCAAGGATCCCCAGTCGGAATCCAGGTGACACCACCCAGTTTGCCAGGAAGAGTTTGCAAGGGAGAGTCAAATGACAGATGTTGAAAACCAAACAGAAGGATGGAATTCAAAACTACTTATAAAGACAATGTCACTTGAAGGGACCATATATGCAGGAAAAAAATGCTTTAGTGGAAAAGAAATCCAAAAGACATTTTCAAGTCAGATAACAACAAAAAGGAGAGAAAAATACTCCTTGCTGAACCAAACAGATCTTCAAACTATGGACACTGAGTTGTGTGCCTCTGCACTGCGCACAGGTAGGTAACTCGATAACAGACGGCAAGGGAAGAAGAGAAACTAGAATTATCAATAAAACCTTGATATTATTCGCAAGTATTTTCAGGAGGTACCTCACCCCTCCAATCTTGGCTTCCAACAAAGAACAAAACGCTCTCACCCAAAAGACCACAGCACTGATCTTACCTTTCTTCACATCCATCTCTTACAACATCTCTTAACTGGGGATGCTGGGGCCATGGCTCAGGGCACAGCTGTTCTAGTTACTGGAAAAATCAAGCGATTCTCCTAAGCAATATTGATTAATATAATTTAGGAAGCTGACTTTGTAAGCATTAGAAAAATCAAATTAATTTCATCTACATTACAAAAATCTAATTTCTTTCTAAGTACTAACTGGCTTTGCTAATCCACATTTTCCAGCAACAAAGCTTGCTCTTAAAAGCTGGTCACTGACTCTTTAGTGTTCAACATTCCTCTTTCCTCTTGCACTGGCCAGAGATTTCACTTAGTTTTAATCTCACTTTTTATCGTATAATTGAGAAAAAGAACATTCTGCAACAGCTCTACCCTTCTCAATGCTCTCATCTTCAGGAAATTTTGCATGAGTTCTATCAGCTGCTTTCATGGTCACAGAAGGCAAAATGATGCCCCAGGGCAAACTTCACCATTACGAACATCCAGAGAAACTTCTAACTACCTGTGTGGTCACGACCCACCACGCAGCATGAAGTACACTTAGATATTTTAATATATGCTGCAATTCATGTAATACAAGATCAAACTCAGTAAGGATTTTAGAAGAACAGGGACAGCCACGTGGAGGAACAGCTGTAGATTAAACACCATCCATGATGCTTTGCTGGAGGGAAGAAAATAAATAAAGGCAGAACTGCTGATCTCAGCTCAGTCCTTGAGGAGCTGTAAGGTCTAGGCCACAGAACAGGTACCAGCATAAAAAAGCATAAGCTACACAGACAAATTGGGTAATGTCTGTTCAAGAGAGAAATCAAGGCTTGAGCAGGGAAGGATCACAAATGTGTCACTGCCAAGAAGGAAAACCCAGACAGGTAAAAAAGATTTAGGTCTCCTGCATAGCAGGACTAGGAAAATCCACGCTGTCTGGCTGCCCTGCATGTGACCTGCTGATAAAAAGGCTCAAATCTACTCTCCAAACAGAGACCTCCTTACAAAGGAAACTGGAGATTAAGACTCCACTGGAAATTACCACTTAGGCAATTAATCTCTGCACACACACACAGGTACACACACACACTAACACACTGGAAATCCACCGCTGGAAACACATCTGAAGCAGGTGGAAATGCAGGATGGAGAGCATTCAGGCTGTGAGGTTTAATGCAGCCATAAATATTACCAGTCTCAGCTATTCCAGCACAACACAACCGCTGCTCATCAATATTGCTGTCAGCTCCGTGTTAGCAACAAACCACATGACAGCCACGGTCACCCATCCACCCCAGCCAGGAGGGACTGGCTGCAGATGGAGCTCAGCGTGTCCACACAGGCACAGCCCTGGACACCTTCATGCAGGGGCAGAAAGAGGAAACACAGACTGGAACCTGACACCAGGGTGTCATCCAGGAATTTGCTTGATAGCAGCTCTGTGATCAATTGCTGGGGAACTGGGCTTTCCAGGAATTATTCAGGAATGCAGAGGCAACCAGAAATCTCCCTTTGAAGCCTCCTTGTTGCAAGTGACCTGTCTAAATGCCAAGGTGACAGATGCCTGCACCAGGTAGCCTGTCCTCACCTCCCGGCCTTGGAAGGCTTTGATGCAGGGCACTGCTGTACATGTCAGTGAGTACCTACCTACTGACTGCTGCACAGCTGTCAACACCACTTTGTTAATGCAGCCAAACCTTTAAATAGAAAAATCAGAAAATATCTTAATATTAATTTTAAGTTTTTAATTTCAAGTTCTATTCAAACAACTTCTAATACTGAACTCACCTACAGGAAAAGGGTTTTGCTCCTTCCTTTGCTGAAATGACAGCTTTTAAAACAGCATCTGCAGTAAGGCACATCACAACCAAAGTTCAGTTATGGGATTTTAGAAAGCTTTCAGTTATTGTTCACTGCTACTTGCTTTGCATTCTTTAAAATACTCCCCACTGTTCTTCCCTTTTATGTTAACATCTCCTATAATGTCATATGGGTCAGATTTTCAGAAGGAAAATCCTCTGGCACAAATTCATCCCCACTTAAACCGACAGTAAAAACGCCAAAGCCTTTGAACAGCACTTATCTAGTAATAGTTGTGCCGAGTACTCATTTTCGAAGTTTTAAAAACATTTTAGTGCCCCTTCTTCACAAAGCAAGCAACTTCACCATGAGATTCATAGGGTTTGGTGGGTATAGATTTCCAAGATATAAAATCAAGTGGATTTTGGTGAAGAAGACACAGAGAAGCAGGCTAAATGTTGTAGACAGGGAGAAGTAATACAGAGCTGAGTAGAAGAAATATTTTCTTACATTACATACATACACACTGGCCTTTGCATGGCCCAGGGGGAAAGCCTGGAACACTGAACCCCATCAGATATACTGACCTATGATATTTTAAAGAGACAAGAAAATGAGTTTTCTAGTTATTTATGTAAGTAATTCGGAAAGCACATAAGCCAGTTTCTCTTTTCAGAGAGACTTTATTTTTGTGGGGACTTTTCAAGGACAAAGGTCTCAATTCCAAAACTTTACCCACAAAAAGAAAAAGCCAAAAAACTAAAAGGATGAAAAACCCATCACATTTTTTTAGCAACAAGCAACACTGCACTCATTGCTACCATCAATAACTTCTTGGTGTCCCTGGCACAGAGAAGGGCCCAGGTCAAACATGTGATGACAGCAGCACTGACTGCTTGGTCTCACTTCCACCGCACTTCTGATGGATGCTGTGCTGCTGGTGTGGCATCCTCCTCCCAGCACCCAGAGCCCCTGCCTCCAGAAGATGTCAATAATGAGATTCAAAAATAGTGGACTTCTGTTTCCTTCAGGCAAACTAAAGGGAGGATTCAAGTTCACACAATGGTTTGAAATGGAAGGTAGAAAGGAAAACAACTGATAAAATACATCCTCAGAGCCTTAGAGGGTGCAGTGTATATCTCCTCCCCTCAAACACCAGTCAAACATATCAAACAGGGATCTATCTCTAAACCTCCTGCCCTCGGGAGCTCTGGGTGACAGCCCAGGACACGCACAACAGCCGGCTGAGCCTGGCAGGACACAAACAACCCCACACACCCAGTGCTGGGGAAGGACATTAGGTACTCAGCTGGTATGCTTGGCCAGCCCTGGGGATGCAGAAGGTTAACCTGATCCCTTTCCCTTTCAGGGAGCAATCCTCTACTGCCTCTTAAAGAATAGGCATGTAGACCTTAGAGTAGAGGCAAGAGCACCCTTCGCACTGCCTGCACAAGCTGGGGCCCAGCGCCCACCAGAGGGGTGAAACCATAGGTGCCCATCAACCACAGGCACAGCTGTTTGTCCATCAGTCGGAGCCAATCCTGGAGCCGGCGGGGAGAACTTTGTGGTGCCCTCTTTGCCCTTCCCCAGAGCGTAGGAGACCCAAAACAGGGCCATGATGCTTCTTTGCATTTTCCCATCCTTCCCAGTTTCCAGAACTGTAATTATCGCTGGCCAAGGCAGACAGATAAGTGACAGGGGCAGAGAAAGCAGCAGGGAGGTGCTGGCCTTGCCACCTGTAATGGTGGGGTCCTTCCTCGGAGGTTGGCCATTAGGGGCTTCACCTGTCACCAAGCCAGAAATTACGGAATCACAGTTATAAAGATTTATAAAAGGCACCATAAACAACTCCATCTCTCTGGTGACAGCAAGGACATACTTGACAGGTCTCTGGAGTGTCCAAACTAACGATGGGAACAGCAAGGCAATCAGTCGCACACTGACAAAACAGAGATCAAGGGCATCTGAAAAGGTTGTGTGTAGAAGAAAAAAACCCACACTTTTATCAGTATTTCTCTAGAAAACGTAAGTGATAAAACATGGAATGGAAAAGAGTCACATTCACAGCAGCACTGTGTCTTACCAACAAAAACCATTCTGTTAAATACAACTAATATATTCCTGCACTGAGGTATTCCTGCACCCATGCCAAGAATAGCAGAGCTGTTTGCTAAAGAACAGACAAACAAAGCATCAATCTTGAGAGTTAACCAAAGCTAACTGAGGGATTTCCAAAAGGCTACTGGACAACATAAATAAAAGACAACTGAAAAAAATGTGAGGGGCTGTACAGAAAATCTGGGAGGTAGAGCTGACTTCCCCCTTCTCCATATTTCCAAGGAATACCATTGCAAAGTTTTGACAATTACAAAGCACATTAGCTAATCATGAAAATTCATCAAGTATGTCATAACTGACAGGGAAAAAGCACTTGACTGCTAAAATTAGACGAGCCACAAAACCTCCTGACAATCACTTACATAAATCACAGGAACATATCCATCATTTGACACAGAAGGTGTTTCCAGAGAGTCATATTTTCATGCCAAGAACAAGAAAGTTTGTATACCTCCATTATACCTCTTTTTATACCTCACACCATATTTTGATCATTACCATATCAAATAATTTCAGAAAAAAAAAATGGGTTATGTTTTTGTGGTCTAAAACTGGAATATTTGCAACTGAAGGAGAAGACCTTCTTGTCCACACTAAGGCAGCATGAGCAAGGCAGAGCTGCATTGCAGGAGTGCTGCTTGCACCTAAGTAATGAGGGATGACAGTAAACACACACAAGCACTTTACACAGTGACACTTTGATCCAGGAAGTAGCACCAGATTACAAACATTAATCCTAAATGATTCACAACATTATTGGACCAAAAGAAAAAAGGCAGGTTTATTGCACTTTGTTTCAAGGACTGTATGTGTGGCATTATACCATATCAAAAAAGCAAGAGCACTTAAGCAAGTGCAATTGTAATTATTTTGTTTTCAAATCCTAGGTTCTGGTTTTGCATGTGTAACTAGAAATGTCCTAGTTTATTCTGCAGTTTTTTAAAACTTGGTTCTTCCCTACTCTCCCATCCCAAATATTCCAAATACGAATTTGTAACACCATTAATACAAAGTTTCACTTCTTCCTACTACAAATACAAACCCAAGATAAAAACTTGCAATCTCTTTGAAGATAAAGTACTGTTTCATTTTTTTGGGTAAAGGAAACCCTGCTCACCTCCTGTGAACCTCCTGCTCTTTGGAGCTGAACCCAGTCAGTAGCCAGAACCGCTCCGCTCTTTAGATGTTTGGTTGCATCCACCCCACACTGAGACTCTCTGCATGCTTCCCATTAGAGCAACTAACTGACTTCCTTTTCCATAAATTCCAAGTGCAGAACAGGAAACAGCACATGGGTTAACAGCTTACCAGCTTCAGCAACTGATCTTTGCACCAGGCATGGGTTTTCCTTTGAGAACGGGAAGCACAGAAGATAAAGTAGGCAGTTCTGTATATAATGCACCAGGAAGATGCAAAGAGCAGCAATAAAATACACATTTCTTGACACATTATTTCAAGAAGAAATAACCTGCCATCTACAGCTTCTTTCCTTCCTTCTACAATTTTTTATTTTAATTCTGAATCTTAACAGTAGCTCTTAATATCCCACCATGGAATTTTATATAATATTATGCATTGTCAACATCCTGATAGCTTAAAAATAGCACACTAGTTCTGTTCTCTTACCACTCTTGAAATGCTGTCAAGAGATATATTGATAATTAAATCTCTGTGTATATCAAAAGACATCCCTCAGCCTGGTAAAAAGCATACACTCCAGCAGCACAATTAGTCTGAGATGACATCCTAGATTTTCTAGCTAACAAGGTCAAGAGAGACAAGATGGGAAATCACACCTATTCAACTGCAATCTTTACTGGCATATGTCTGCGACTGTTGGCTGTATTTCTTTTTTAAATTTAAAACTTGTCTTGCTAGCAAAAGGAAAAAAGATTGATTTTATAATCCATACACTAAAATACAGCATGTTTGAAAACAACATTCCACATGCCTCAGCAAGACCAGAAATTGCATAGCAGTTCTCATCATTTTCATGTAAAAATTTCTGCACAGTTGCCACCTATTTAGCAATGAAATAAAAAGAGGTTGTCCCAATAAACGCAAGGCATCTCCATATAATGTCATGGGCAAGTTACCGTGGTTACCAGAATCACAGGGAGGTGAATAGTTGAAAAACAACTTATCTTCAATTATTTTACAATATTTGCCATCAAACATGCTTAACTGAATTACTGCCAGTATACCTGTGTGAGCATGCAGAAGCACAGTAAGCCACTGTAACTCTCCAGCAACAGCAGCACTGGTTATGGCCACACAAAGGAAACAAAGAAGTCACTGATATTTGTACTTTATTCTGTTTATATGACATTATTCTACTGAAATCCCAGTTCTTCAGATGACCTGCAGGGTATGCAACATAATACAGCTCAGTAATTTTGCTCTTTACCTCTCCACAGAGAGAGAATTACATTTCTCTGTACATGCTGTCATTTATGGCATTGTTTTGTTTGTGCTCATAGATTCCTATTAAGGCCATTAAATCATATAGCCACTAATGGACCTCAATTAGCACTGGAAACACACAAGAAAAGCTTTGTTATAAACAAAGTTAGATGACAAAAGGCATCTTCAAATCCAAGTTTTCTCATACAACAAAACAAATAACCTGATGAAATAAAATACAATGGGAAAGTAGTTGCAACCTTAACCATGGAGAAACACATAATGAGCACGGGACCCTCGTTTATCTTGAAGCTCAGAACAAGGCATTGTCCATCTACTCTGACAGCTCTTTGTTACTATCCCCATGATTGTTTGCAAGCATGTTTAGTCCAATTAACAGTTTTTTGTAACAAGTATCTGGCCTTTGCTAGGAAATGTAACGAACTCTTTGGAGAGAAATCGGAACCTCCCACTAAATCCTCTTCCACTGCACAAGGAGTCCAGGCTCCTTCCCACCCCCAACCCCAGAGGATGGATTGTGTCACGGTCACGTCACTCAGGCCCGAAGCCTCAGGAAGCCAGAAAAGACTCAAATGGATGGCCTAGAAAAAAGTGTGTATCAGAAATTAATTTGAAACGATATATGGTACAGTTTGAGTATAAATTCAAATTCATCAAGGGCTAAGCGGTGACAAAAACTTTAAACTTACATTAACTTTTGCATTTTGCACCACTGGAATCAGAAAACCAAATGAGCCAAAAAGCAAAAAAAATATTATGCATTTTTATTTAACAGCATACATGCAATTTACGGCAAATACTACAAAATTTGGTGGGTTTTTTGAATGTATCAAAGTGGTTCCTTAAAATCCATCTTCAAGGTACCAACAGAAAACAAAGAATTAAGGTTAAATTAATGACCATGAAAACAAGTTAAGAGGCATGAAACAATCTTGCTTTCTAGAATATGTAGAACAAGATAAATTCCTTCCCAGCATCTTGAAACAGATTATCTCATGATTTAACACTTTTGTTGTAGAAATGTCTGCCTAGTGATTACAACAGATAAATCTTTTGCAACAAAACTACATTTTTTTCTTACAAAAACCCCTTAAACATATATTGTCAAAGTTAAGAGATAGGTAGGGGGAAAAAAAGAAAGAAAAAAGTTCATTTTAACCCAGTTTTTTTCTTGAAAACAACTGAAAATAATTTCTAAAATATTCAATTTTAAAAAACTTGCATCGGTTGTCTTGATCTAAAACCATGTAATATGCTTCTAATTCGCATAAGAAAAATTCTTTATATGTTTTTAAAATTATTAGATGGATTTAAATAATAAAATATGAACAGAAGAATTTTCAAACATTTGCAGTGACAGCAAAGTACCAACTTTATAAACCCTAACTACTGGGCACAGCACTGTCCCTCTTGAGCAGCTCTGAAGAGTAGGGCTGTTATAAGTAATGGATCCCAAATCAAACAATGCTGGTCCCTAGAGATCATGGGAAAGAAGGAACACAATGAAGGACCATATAACATGAACATCTTTAATAGGATGAACATCCTTAACAGCAAGATAATTTTTGAACAACTAGTGGTGGGAGGAAGGAACCTTGTGGATTGCCAAGGAATTAAATTTGCCTCTCAGCAAGAATGCACTAATTGTTATTTTAGATGTAAGGGTAAAAAACGAATGAGAGAATGTAGCCCAATCATGGCTCCTGGTCCTCAACTTAGACCTAAGAAATGAATGTAAGTTTTCTTTTTCCATCTAATCTGATGAAGCCTTGGCCAGTTTAGACCCTGGGGAAAAAGAGTAAGTAAGAACAATACAAATAAATTCTTAAACTGCAGGTAGAATCAGACACTGGTGATCCCAGAGATTTATAATTAGTGGTGAAGAGCTACGAAGAAAGAAAAACTATAGATATTTGTGCTGAAGTACAAATGGGGAACCTTTACAGAACAGGTTCTGCATTTTCCAATATAAAAGGAAAACCAAAGCAAGAAGCACTTAATTGGAATCATCTTTTATAAGTTAAATATCCAGTCTCTCTCTGACTGAAAGCAATGATCCACATTCCATTCACAAACAGTTGCAAACTCACGAACATCTTAAATTCTAGTTTTCTACACCAGACTTCTGACATTTACTAGAAGTGAGACAGGTTTCTACAAACAGAACCAGCATGTATCATGTTGCCTTGTAAAATACCACCAGCAATCAAGAAAAAACAATACTTCCGCTCAGAACAGCCATCTTGTTGCAGGGAGATGGCCATGCCTTCTTTTATAATCATGCACTTCAACAAACCTTTGTATAGTTCAAATAAACCAATTGACCTAATTAGCAGACCACAAACCACAGTACAAACAAGGGAAAAGTTTCCTTGGCAAGTGTGTCTGCCTTTCCACTGATATCTAGGACCACAACAGGCTTATTTCTATAAAAATATTCTACATAGATCATACTTGGACTCAGTCTAGCAACAAAACTCTGCTCTTTCCAGGTACTTTAATCACCTTTTAGAAGCGGTAAGAAAAACAGTTCTGATGGCAGCTTTCCGAATGAAAAGGAACTTGGCAAAACCCTGTCACTGGCAGGTAGGCACCTGTGTCTCCCTTGTGCTTCTTTCTACCAATTTAGCACACCCACATTAGCAGATGGAAAGACAATAAAGATTTATTTGCTCACAAACACCTCTCAAGTCAGCAGCAGACAGGTGCCCTCTGTCTCAGGGAGAAGACTCTATTCTGACAGGCACTTTGAATGCATTTGTCAATATATCTTTGGGCATATTGATACCTGCTGCCTCTCTCATCTCCAAGCAGTACCTCTTCCCAACTCCCATGCTCTGTAACATAAAATCGGATATCTCGGGAGAAAAGGAAGAACACATACAGGCTCATCTTTGATCCATATAAGCTCAAGACACAACAACTTCCCTCCAATATTCTTACCCTGACATCTGAAATCTGATATCTGCAGGAGAGAAACCAGCCAGTTCAAAGAAAGATCAATCTTGAACAAGCCAACAACACTATAGGAAAAAGAAAGACACACTTCCAAATAAGCCTAACACCTTGATCAAACATTTGCCCAGACTCCTGTAATTTCAGAGGTGCAAGAGATCTGGATTTGAATTTTGCAGTTTAGAGCTTACTCCAGAGATCACCTCTTCCATGTTCTTCCACAAGCTGTAGCTTTCAAGCAAGGTAGACTACAGCAAATGAAGTCATACAATTTAGTTCATCCAATAAAATCCTCCAGATGGGAAAGATCCTTCCTTGAATGCCTTGTTATCTTAATTAGATAATCACATTTTTAAAGTTCTTTCGTTAGTGCTGTTGAAAGGCAGACATATACATGACTCACTGAATAACTCTGGGCAAAGTTCAGCTCTCTCCTTGCACCTGCACCCAATTTAGCATGACTGTTTCTTGCTCCTTCACTACTTGCTATATCAGGCCCTCGAGATTCTGCAATTTCCCAAACTGGAACAAAACTCTGCCTCACATGACCACTTAATAGAATTGATCTTTGGAAAAGGTCTTCTTGGCCTTCTCTGGAGTCTTTTGTTTAATCCCCTGTGCTATTCATGCCAAATAAAAAAGGCTACACATACTAACCTAGCCAGGACAGGAAAAAAGCCCAGATGGTTTAGTAAGAAGTTTGACATGTTACAAAAAGTTTCCAAAAACTAGTAACTTTTAAGGACTGTGTCCTACATTAGTAGAATGATTTGTTTTCCATGATCTCTTTTGGTCTTTTGAAACCTCCCAAAAGCTCAACATTTCAGACAGTAATTTGCTTTATGTCTGTTAATTTTTGTTACATTCTTCACAGAAAATGCTCCTCTTTTTCTCCACAACAGACGTTTCAGAAATCTCCTTCTGTTTGTTTTCTCCACACGTCCTAGCTGTGCTTCTCTAAGAAAAGCTTCACTTTTCTTAGAAAGGGTAAACTCATGTAGACACAACTAGACTAAAGAGGAAGGTACTTAAAATTGCCTCAAAATAAAACACAATTACAATCCACAGTTTGTATGTTAAAATAATCTGATGCGAGAAAAAGTTGTGAAGTAAAGTTCTGGAACTTCGTTCAGGATCCATTGCTGGAGTGAGACATTTAGAATGGGTAAGTTCAGCCTGGCACTGTAAGTCAGCTCTCTGAGTTGAGAGAAAGAGATATGTTCCCCAAAATCCCAGTTTATTTCACCCGCTACAGTGACATTGATGTAAACCATGTGGACACCAACCTGAGGAGGGCAACAGCAGCCCCTGGAGCTGCTCTCTTTTCACTATCTAGAACAGGAGATTGGTTGCCCATCCTAGATGAGGTATTTATGTTTCAGAAGACTAATTCAGAGCACTAAAAACATCTCTGTAATAGCAGGTATTCTATCTCAGAGATGTTATATAGTTTCAGGGACAGATCTCAGCACACCTTCTATAGATACTAGAAAAAATTACTGATGGAAGTAGCACACACCAGATCACCCTACTGCTGTGATAACCAAAACTGCCCCAGGCCTGTCAGCCAGATGGTGCAGCTCCAAGTCTACTTTATTCACCAGAACAGACATAGATGAGCATGTCCTGTACAGCTCACCACTGCCCTGTTTGTCACATCTGAAAGTAGAGGCTGTATAACCAAACAGAAGCTGATCCAGTGATAGAAGTGTAGCAGCAGGAAACAAATACTGAGAGACAGTTTTTTTACACACAGAAAGATAACCTCCTAAAGGAAATAACTCACTTTCTTCTTTCCAGAGCAAAAATGATGCAGCAGTTGTGAACGAGTAAAAGGGAGAGGGAATAACACAAGAACTGAAAACAGTGTAAAGCCCATTGTGCAAACCGTGGACTTTTGACCTGAGAGTGCTGTCTTGAAGAACTGCTGCCAGTGGGCTAACTAGGCTGAAACAACCTGCTGTTTCCAGGCCACAAGGTAACACCTCACAATAAATGGCTGTGGAGTAAGTTCTTAGGAAATGAGATTAGCTTCACACACCATGCATTCAAAATCCAACATGCAACATCAGGTCTGCTCTTCCTCAATGAATAGCAGTAAAATCAAAAGCTTGAATACTCAGAACATAATCACTCATTCTATTTATCAATTCAGAGAATGCAAATCCTAAGGCAGTTTGTGTACAGCCTACAACAACAATTTATGACCCACAATGATAGGCTACTACATGCTCAAAAGTTAGATACCCACATGTCCCCAAGTGGACCCTTATGCAAACACTGAAGCAGTTGTTATTAATCTAGAGATCCTGGTATAACTACTGCAGGCATTCAAAAAAAACCCAATTCAACAACAACACAGTCCTGGCACAAAACAAATCAAAACTAAATTTAGAAAGATAAACAATATCTGGATATAACCAAACGGGGAAAACGCACAAGGTTGTTTCAAAGTTAAGGCCATCTGGATCTAGAAAACACTGGGTCCATTCCATGCTCCAGAATACTGTTATTAGTATTCCAGCATTTGATTTTTTGTATGTACAGATAAGCATCAGGCTCAAGTATGTCTTTCACCCAGTAACCTAAACACTTTCTGTCCTTGTTGCCTGCCATATCCCAGTTGCACATCAGGTTCTTACCAAAAAATTGCTTAGGATGAGCTCAGTCCTACCTCTGCCAAACCCCATGAAGAAGAACCAGGTAGGAGGACCTTTTTCTTTTTAGGTGTTCCAGACTTGATCCAAACTGCTTGAACCAAACACACGAACAATGTGTGCACTCCCAGTAGAAAGGAAGGCATACTGTGCCTTAGCCTCACCATCCTACTGCCTGGTTTGGGGATCAACCAACTTTACTAAAAGCCAATCTATAATCAGATGACAGTAACAGCATCTTAAAGGGCTGCAGAATGTGGTACTCACAGTGGCATAAAGAAGTCCAACAAGGGAGCATATTATAACACCAGCATACGTTCAGCCACAGAGAACTGATAAACAAAAAAAAAAAGCCAGATCTTGTAGACATCAACCTGCCAGACCATATTAAGGTTTGTGAACACAGGTGCCAACAGCTAGGACCTGAAATTTAGCTCAGTGAGCTTATTTCTGTCTGTAGCCACGAAGCACAGAACTGCCACAGCAGCACAAGGAGTTTGAGGAAAAAGGGTCACTGCCAGCCACAACTGTGGATCATTGTTGCGCCAATACAAGACTCAGTGCTATTACCAGAAGTGTTTTCAAATCGACTCTTCACAGAAGATGGAAAGGAAGGTGAGAGCCACTGCTTTGTCTTGGGTGGGAAAAAAACTGTGTACTGGAAAAAGGATAAACCAGTATAAAGGTGCTGATTTTACAATGCTGAAGCATGCCGGTTACTCTGAGCGCCCTCATTATAAAGCAAAGCACTGAAAGCAGAGCCAGAAAAGAGAAGGCACCCATCAAGATTCCCCACTTCTGTTGGAGCCTTTGTGAACACCATCCTGAGGATTACCTTACTGTGGCTGTTCAGATGCGTATATGAAAGTGCAGTTACAGTTAAAGAGCGGTCAGGGTGAGAAGGGAATAATTTCAGACTCTCACCCCCTGCCAGGTGGTTTTGACAACTTTCATTTTCAAATTTCCACACGGTAAAAGTCTTCAGCTTTACAAGCGTCCCTTCACATCATCACAGAGAAGCAGCTTTTGCTCACAAACATCAAGTCGTAACTCAACCACAAAGCATGTCTAGAGCAAAACCATGCCCTGGGTACCCAGCCCACATCGCACGACTTTAAACCAACACTGCCCTTCAGAGCTGGCTCTGCTGCAGAGCTACTGTGTCTGCATAGGGGTAACCAGTCCTTCACACCACTCTATGCTTTGCCTGTGCCCCTCTAAATGGTTTCTTGTCCACATAACCCATCCAGTGGAAAATTGCTTTGGGACAATCACAGGTAAAAATGCTGCATGACTTTATCAGCTGTCTTATCAGAGAGGTTGGTGGGAGAGTAGGAAGCATTACAGGGAATTCAATAAGAAAATGAACATAGGTGGACAAAGTCAATTGCATCTGGAAATGCTGGTTTTGCCTTTCAGGTGTTAATCTTAGAAAAAACAGATATACTAGAGATATCAAGACAGACACAGAAGAGAGTCAGAGGAAATGGCAAAACAAACATAAACGGGAGTTTTGGAACAGGAATTAAGCATGCTAAATTCTAATATGTTGATTTTCTAATACAAATGTAAATTTTACTTAAAACTTATTTTATTTTTCTTTGCATTCTTCCAACACATACACATTACAAGCAAGTTGTTGCTGGTGGGTTTACTCAGCTGTGAACACTACACTACTGCTATCAGTAAGATCAATCATGCACTAAATTGCTACTGAAAATATACTCTCTCTTCTGGCTTTATTTCTTCACATGGTTAAGCTGCTATTTTCTGCTGTACATTTTTTATGTACGGAGTAACTGCATTTTGAAGCCGCCTGCAACTTAACCACCGGCTTTTGCACAAGGGTCAATATGAAACATTTTTTTCCCATACTCTGGTGATAACAAAAGCTGTGGCCAATATGAACACACAGGCTGTGATCATGTTTTGCTTGGGACTGTGCTGGTTAACCGAAGAGTTAACAGCCTCTTAAATGGAACTACATCATGTTTCTTCAGAACAGGCAGATTTCAACTACTTCTCTCACTTAGAAACTAATTAAACAATGATCACACTTCTAAAAAAAAGGTATCAGCAAAAAATAACTATCAACAATCTAGCACCACCATTTGAAAATTAAAAGACCCTTAAGTAGAAAGCCTCTGCTTGACTTTGATTTACTAAAAGCCAAAAGTCCAGGATGAACCTGGNGCAGTCCACCCCCCAGGAAATACCACAAGAAAACACGACCCCGAAAGAGTTCGCCCCCCAGGGAATACCACACCGGGCTGCCTCTGCTGAATCGCGGATTCGTCCACACGCAGAGGTTAGTCTCGGTGCAAAGACGAGGAGCGATGTTACCCCAGCCACATCCAGAGCAGAAAAAGAAAGATGGCGCCCGCTCTCCCCTTTTTATAGGGGACCCTGCTCTGCGCATGCGCAGATGGCCCCCAGGGGGCCGGCTTTCCTCTGATTGGACGATCAGCTCCCAGGCCCCGCCCCCCGCTTGCTCACGGGAGTGCCAGGTTGGACTGGAAGCGACGCCGACCCCACAGGCCGGAAGTGCATATCCGGTAATGGCAGCGCCCTCAGCGCCATGCGGCCGCGGCCCCGCGGCACGGCCCCGTGGGGAATGGGGGGGGAGGGGGAACGGTTTTATTTTCTAACCCACAACAGCACCCTTTAAAGGTATCTACTTTGTTAAGCAGATATACATGAAGGGAATGAGGCTGTAGAGTTGGGGATAACCCTGTGGCAGGTGCTTTTGATGCTACAAATACTGGTGGACCAAATCACCACCTTAATTATATCTAGAAAGGAAGTTTACTTTTCTGGCAATTGTTTGGTGGTTTGTTTTTGTTATTTTGGTTTGGTTTTTTCTCCAACAGAGTGCCTATAATTCTTTGCTAGTTTTGGAGATTTAAGGAAGTCTTAGAAGGCTGGAGCCATAGGGAAGCAGCACTGGGCTTCACAGTTAATTTTTACCTTAACATATACAGAATCTGGTCTTCCCCACTGGGATATGAAATGTGAGTCTTAAAGACACTTTTGTTTTAACTGAAGGCTTTGAGGTGTTCCACTTCTTTGGGCTCACTCCTTGTGAAAATCCCTTAGATGCTGAATTTAAATTTGCTTTATAAAAACTTGTTTTTATCCTCTCACAGTTTACAACTGTGGTAATAAGATCAGCCCACCAGTGTGTGCCTGGCCCATTTCTAACATATTCTCCACTACAGTTCCCAATATTGCCATGGACTTCAAGGATTTGTACTCATGACAGTGTCAACACCACCACAACTGTTCTGCTGCTTACAGAAAACACTGAGTACCCAAAAAAGAGGAAACAAAGACTGCACATTATTTTGAAAACCAAAAAACTAGTAAGCATTGCTAGTTATCTCTTTGAGTTTGGCTCAGCACTGGGTTAGCAAGTGTAGGTTTTGTAACATCAAGCAAGCAGGATTTCATTTTCTTGATTCAGGAAGTAAAGTCTCGGTATCTCTTTCAATTCTCCAGCTCTTTAATAACCCTCTTTCTAGCACTGACACAGACCTTATAGGTGGGGTTTGGTAGCATGAAATACATTAAACCTCATTCTCAGACAGAGGGAGGAATAAGAAGAGACTGGGTTATTCACATGGCTGTATAATCAGTCAACCTCCTTATGTTTCATGCATCACCTGAAAAGCTGAGATAATGCTTAAGACACTCCAAAAGTCCTCTACAAGGCTTAATTAACCAGCATCTGGGCCTTGGCTCAAAGGTACTGAAATGACCAATACAGTCACTTATTTTCTCTGACACTGGAGGTGAGAAAGGGAGATGTTCTACACTGAACAAGGTCTCTTAGGGTGCTGCCATTGACTGGTAACAACAGGGATGGTGAAAGTAACTCAGTCAGGACATACAAGTGTACAGGACAACTTGTTATGCTCAGCGCTCGGGTCCTAAGTCCCTGTACAGTGATACCTGCACTGTATCAAAGCAGGGGCATGTAAACGCCTCATCTCTACTCTGAACACTCTTCAGAGGACAAACTACTATTTTCTCTTTGCAAAACAAAATTACATGGGCACAACCTAAGAGATCTAACTTGACAAAAATTCTCCTGCAGAGCTGGGATTTGAACCCGCCTCCAGTCAGGGCTTTATCTATTAGGCAAAGCTGTCCAAGAAGATAAGCTCTGTTTCCATGTCCTTGCTAAAACAGATCTTTTATGTGGGTATTTTTTTCCACAATGACCTAACTCTTTCTCATTACTGTTTCCCTTGGAAACAAAAAATGTATTTTGCACAGTTTCCTCTGGATTCCCTTTTTGGGTTTTTTTTTGAGAATAATTGCTCCTAAAATTAAGGAACTTTTTGTTTGTTTATTTGGTTGTACATGGCTCTTTCTGATAAATGCAGAATAAAAGGCAAAGGAAGTTTAAAAACTCTGTTGCTAAATAACTTTGATTCATAGAACCCAACACCACTCTGTACAGATCTGACTGAGAAGTCAGGAAATTTTTGCCTTATGCTCAGGCAACGTGGCTGCTGGACCAGAAGTGTGTCAGGGTGGTTTTTAGGCTTTCCAAGCTGCATTTTCACTCTTTTTCCTCCTACTGAGGAAATATTTCCTAAATATCACAAGCAAAATGGACAGAGTGCTACCTCCTAGACTTAAGTCAATACTCTCACGTCTCTGTTGGTATAGAGTGTATCTATGTACTTGTGTTGATATCCTTTTTTGGGGGATAAAATTATGATGCATTGCATCAGAAGGAAACACTTTTTAAAAAAGAAATTATCAAAAATAACTGTTCTATCAACTGGCTTGTAGTTCTGAGGTAATGTATTTCCGCAATGTAGAGGCCTGGTCACCTTACCTGAATCACAGAACCAATGTAAAATCTCAGGCAGTTTCCCAAAAGGAAAACCTTTTATGACCATGGACACACAGAGGAGATTATACATTTTGTTTGTCTCAAAACAGCACACTTATGCTTACCCACCAGGAGACCTTTTTTGGTAGGACATAAGCCTCACCTCTGTTTGAAGGACCCTGTGACCTTACTAGTACAAGGGTTCTGTGCTATCTCTTCTCTCATCAGAATTGCTGTTGGCCCCTGCTGCTCTTCCACTGTAAGGTCAAAAGGTATCAGAAATGAATATCAAGAAAGAAACAAGCTTTAAATATTTTTAAGAACCAAATGTGCTACACAAGCAAGTCCTCAGTCTGTGATTATTGTATATAGCTAAGGAGGGCAGTGGCAAAACCAACAATCAACTTTGTAAGGTCAGCAGGGGAACACATAGAAAATGGAAAGCCAGTTGGCTGTGAATATGTAGCTCCCAAACCATAGCTTTAGGTTTACAGAGGTATTCAATACTCACCAATACAGGTATTGAGTACCCAATACAGGTGGTATTCAATCTCCACCAAGTTTACCTTCTAAGTCACAGTAGGAAACATTAATATTCTTGACTGTTTCACCTCTTCATAAGCAATCACAAGAAGAACAAAATATGGTCACAAGTGTATAAGAAATTAGGAATGGCCTATGACAAAGTTTTGTTCAGAATGCAGCATCTATGAAAAGTACATCTTGCAGCATGGCTTATCTTCTACCAAAAGTCATAGAGCAGATCCCCTTATGCCTCATTCAAGTTTATTTCTTTTTGAAACCACTAACAGCTACAAATCCATTTATAAAATTCAGTGAGAAACAGTCAATTATCTTCCTTTCTTTTTAAAGTATATTAAAATTAGAATGTAATAAAAGTCTAATTTCACTGTGTCAAGAGTACTACTCAAAATCAAGTGCTAAATTATTACTCACTTTCAATGCATCACTGCTTTGCAGAATTTACATATATCAAAATCTCAATAAAAACAACTTCACAAGGGTTGTAGACAAGGAGAGAAATGAGACTTGGACAAGACTGTGTAAGAAGCATGACCATCCAAGCCAAGCTTCTACCCTTTCCAAGCTGTAAATCTGTGTCCTAGCACTTCACCAAAAAACTGAAAAGTGGGAAGAATTACAAATTTCTTCAGCTGCAATGAATTGCAGAAGCAAATGTTTTCCATTCTGTAAGACATGACAACTTTCAAATTAATTTTCACTCATATGCCCCTGAATACCTAGGAAGCCAAAATTTATTTTAGTGTACATTTCCCTATGCTTCTTGCAGGTAAAGGGAAGAAAGGAGGGATTGGCAAGACACATTTAAATTCTAAAATAATCCTTTCCAATGATATTTTGCCAGGACACTCTCTTCAATGTAACACAAAAGAATTAATGCAAATTGACTACTCTTGTAAAGAGAATTGAAACATTCCCATTTTCTCTTTGGCCCTAAAACCTTTTACCAGAATCAAAAAATAGTTTCATTCACGAACGTGAGCATAATACACCAGATTTTTTTCTTGTTTCAGAGATACTGAAATCTTTATTGCTCTTCCCCCAAGCACCACAACACTTGCAGTCCACTCAATCCTAAACAGGCATTTTCTTCTCTCACATCCCACTTTTCCCCAAAATTAAACTTTCATGACTGGTTTTAAAGCATCCTTAAGACCCATTTCAAGCAGATGGGTCCATCAAGCAGATGCCCAAATGGAGGCAAGAGGAGATGTGCCTGGAGTGCCTGCAACATACCCACAGCTAGACACGGTGCCAAGACCCACAAGAGCCCTCCCATCCCCAGCAGAGGTCTGTGCACACAGCGAGTTCAGGCATCAAGGCACATCTGCTGAGCAAACCCTGTTTCAACATCCAACGGTTCAAACCCTGCGTTGCCTCACTGCCACCCCCAACTACTGGAGACCATCCTGCCCAGGGGCTTCCACTCCTGTCACATGGAAAAGATGAAGGGTGATGGGTACAATTTACTTCTGAGGAGATTCCAACTGGACACAAGAGTTTTTCACAGTAAGAACAGTCAGCCATTGGGATAATTTCCCCAGTGAAGGGGTGGATCCTGCAACATGGGACACATCTAGGAGTCAGCTGGACAGTGGTAGTATTGTCTAGACCATGTTTTTGCCAAGAAAGGCTAGACCAGATGATCCTTGAGGTCCCTCCCAACTTCATATTCTGTTCTATGATTCCTATAGTACACAAGCTCTGCATGAGATCAGCCCATGAGATGCGAGCTGGATTGTTTTTCCTTGATTTAGCATAGAGGCCTGGAAGTGATTGATCAACTGCAAAAAGACACTGGACATCTCAGCCCCCCTCTGGTTTTCCTTGTGATGTTCCCAGAGAGGAAACTGTCCCCAAAACTTGGGGTCACCACAAAGCCAAGATGCTACTTCAATTCACCTATGAAGTATCTTGACATATACATGGGATTTAAGTGCAGATCTCACACGACACAGAGGACATTCAGCTTCCCACAGATTAAAACCTTTATTGGATGTTTCTCTGTATAGCCTGGAAGCACTGCTCTCCAAAATGAAGACTTGTAGCTGACAGAAGTCAGCTATTGAACAACAGAACACAGCTCACCCTTAAGGGCCTGTAATATTACATTCATTAAATGGTACTTTTTTCGAAGCAGCCTATGGAGTTACGAGAAGCTACAATTTTCGCCAGGTCTGTCAATCTGATAATTTCTAATACTTGTGGCCCATTGCAGAAGAGATGCACTGGGGACCACTACAAGGTTCCCATATCTTCCTTTTCATAAGGTTTCACAATCCAGAAGAACCTTGTGGAGAAGGAGAAACTGAGAAAAGAGTATCTTTATTCCTGCCTCCTCGCATACCCTCTTCAAGATTTCATTTGGGGGAGGGGGATAGTCAGGGCTTTTTTTGAGGAGTGAGGTGGTTGTGGTTTGGGTATTTTTGTATGGGGGTTATTTGTTTTGTGGTTTTGTTTAGTTGGTTTTAAGTAGTTTTATTTACTTACATATTTAGATGATGCAATCCCTGCTCTGTGTAGTTTGGAACTGGCTCCCAGGCAGGCTACCAGCCATATCCTGGAGCAATCAGAAAAAACTATGTTCACCATCACCTTGAGAAGGAGAGTAAGCTGGGTGAGCCCCATCAGTCCCTTCCCAAACTGCTCATCTGAATGAGGAGCAAACAGACACCTATAAAATAACAGCTTCCAAAGTCAGCTGTGTGTGCAAAAGCACACAAAGACAGCCTTGCACAGAGAAGGAGCTTTTAAGAAACACTTCCAGTATTAAAGCGTGGTGGTCACTTTATAATTATCCTCATTAGCTGTGGTGCACTCTTGGTGTTACCCGAACCCATGTACTACTAAGGTGAAATTCTTTACTGAAGATGAAGGCAAGCAGCACCAAAGGCTCTGTTCAGCAATCTGGATACAGGGAGCGAAGGTAATTTAAAAGGAGAAGAACTAGCTTTTGCACAGATTCCCTCCTCGTATCTCCAATCATCAGAATATAGATATTCCACACGCCATTCAAACCCTACTAAACAAAGGTAGAATCAAGACGTAAGCTGTAATTTCATGGGCCCTGTACTATATTCCTCACTCTGGACTGCAAGCATCGCTCATAATGGTAAGCAGAACACAACCAGACTGATCAGGTTTTTTTAGAGATCAGCTCTGCAGATCAAGCATGCTCACAGAACCTGTGACTTACAACTGATGGAGGATCTCACTCTAATTCTTACAGGCCGTTTGCCACAAAACAAAAATTTAGTAGCAAGGGCACCATGACATTTCCAAGGGAGAGGACAAATGGGTGGTTGTACATGCCCATGGGGATGCCTGCTGCGAGGGTACACAAAGGCAAACACACCTGGGGAAATTTCCAATGCCAAAAGAATGCAAAACAGTACCTCTAAACTTTGCCACAGTACAACATCCAAAACAAGCAAAAGGGAAATCTGTTCATTTTCTAGACAAACAGCATGCAGCTTTTCCACAGGTAGTGGAAATAAAAATATTCGTTCCTCCATGAAAGCACTACCTCCGCTAAGACTGGTTTTAAGCACAAGTACCAGCCAACATGAATCTAAGCCAGGTACAAGTCATGTCCTCATCAAGTAACTAAAATCTGAGCTAGTCATCTTGTCTCTGCAGAACTCATGGTGAAGCTTTAGGGCCTGAGTCATCTGACTTATTTTTAATGCCACATCAGGAGGAGTAGAATTGTACCCTGAAGTGCACATTTCTCTCTCCAGCAATTATCACACAAATCCAAGCAATTCACCTTGCACAGAACACCTCTGCATTTCATTCTATGTGTCCTGCTTATTTGGTCTGCAGAACTAATAATTAAGGCCACGCTACCAACCAGGCTAAGCCATAACAGTGGTCACAGCAAGTACCCATCTGGGTATAACTGGTACAGGTACAACTGGCATCACCCCATTTGGCAGCAGTCCCTCAGACACACCAGTCCCAGCATTCGGGGAAGGGGCTGGGCAGGATAGCTGAGCTCAGACAGGCTGCCAGCAGCCTGAACACAGCACACACAATGCACAGCTGTCCCAACACTACCTCGAGGCATGCACACAGCGCGGATTACCAAGAACATTATGCTTTTGTACATTTCCTCACTGCAGACGCTGAGAAGGGCTTGGCTGAGGCAAAAAGTAAACCCTTCCCTCTGTCCCTGCTTTGCTAGATTAGACAGATTCACTCACACACCAGTTACAGCTTCAAGTTCAAGAGAGAGATTTCCCTTTCTCTTGAATGTTTCGTGTTAGAGGAGATTGAGGGAGTAGGACACCTGGGGATCAGGCCTAATGGATTCCAGCACAGAATCTGAGCCTCAAAATCAAATCTTGCTGTTGCTGAAATGTTGCTAGGTATCTTTGTTATTCTTTCTAGTATCTGGCCTCTTGTTTTGGTGCTGTCAACACAATCGTGTTTTCTCACACAGTGAATGCCCTGGCTGCCACCACCACCATGTGCCAAGAGTTCATCTGGCCTTTCCAGCGCCTAGGACATAACAGGGATTATTGCAGCACATGCTCTTACCTGGGAACTTGCAGGGTGCAAGGACTAAACAGCAAAATACAAAAAAGCCATAGATAAACTGCTATAGTAATTAGATTATACAGTCACCATGAATATGAAAGTGTTTGGTTGCAGCCTGCATTCATTAAAAGTACACACAAACAATTGCTTAAGAAGATTTATTTTAGCATGCGCATATGTTTCACTATCAGCAACAGCACAAAGATTACTGGTGGCTGCATCTCTGACTTCCAAAGACTCATTAGCTCCAACTAAAGATCCATGGACTAAACATATCTTCCCAGGAATTTCTGGCCAGGAATGTTCATACTGACGCAAGCTACTGCAGGTTTAATAGGTCGTTCATGGATTGTAACATCACTCTCCATGTTTATCAGGTTCATGCCTCTGAACAGGTTATTACCCACCAGTCCCCCCCTCTAAGTAGCAAACTGCTGGGATTTGGTTCTCCCTTTGTTTGAGGGTACTTATTTGGAGGGGGTGATGGGCTACTAACATCAGGGTTTAACTCAAGTACACAAAAGCCAGGAAATTCACAGCCAGGGCTGAAAATGTGTGCTGACACAGCAGCATTATCTCCTGCCATTGAGCCTTTTCTGGATCTTTTGGCACAACTGCCTGGGTTAAAGCCTGCATGTCAGCAGAGATTTTTCAGACTACACCACTAATTTCTTTGCTTAAATTGCTAGCATCACTCAGATATATTCTCCTTAACCTTACATGAACACCTCATGAAGATGAAGCACATAAGGACACAGACCCCCACAACCCACACCTTTCCATGTGTGGTTTCACTAGCCTTCTCCCCAAGGGCTGTGAATATGGCATGAACCAACTTGCAAAATCCCAGCCGTCCTTCCAAAATGGACACAAAAGGGGATTATAAGCAGTGCTGAATAGTGCTGACAAACAGACCTGGGCAACCGTAGCAATTGGTATTTCAAAGTGGCGTCACATCCCAAGGATCCGGCTTTGGCTTCCCTCCCAAACCCAGGAAGGTGGGTGGGAGGAGGACTCAGGGATTAGCCACAGCATAGCTCTCCTCAGGAGCAGAGAGGCCAAAAATGATTCGGGGGGAACTGAGTCTTTGCTCTTCTAATCACCCTCACTGAATTGATTAGTCTCTCTTTAAATTGGGGGGTGAAGATAGGAAGCTTTGGGAGACTACTTGGAAGAGACTTCCCAAAAATGGGAAAGTCTCCATTCCAATGGCAGGAGCTGGCTGAAGGTGGACACAGCCACAGTCTCTACTCGCATTCTCACCTGCTGCCCCAGCCCCTCCCAGGGCTTCTCTAATCTACAAATACCACAGGAATTTTTAGGGGAGGAAAAACCAACAGAGTAATAAGGAGGTGAAGTTTCTCCCAATCCTGCTTGTGACCAGGAGCTACACAACGGGGGATGGCTGAAAATGGGTTAAATTGTAAAACTGCCTCAGTGGGTGAGCCCACTCCTGCAGGGCAGTTCTCCTGGACACAGGCTGCTGACAGTGATGGAAGGGAGCCAGGCTGCTCCTCCCCTCTGGCTTCCCTGGTCTCCCACTACAAACCACCAGTGCAAAAAATGTGTCCAGCCCAGGCCTGGCAGGTCCTTAAGGTCAGCAGACACAATATACCACAAACAGGACACTGGACCAGCCCCACACATCCACACCATGGACCAGGACCTGCTGCCTCAGGAATGCTGAAGCAGGTGAAGTCTCAGTCATTGTAGCGAGAAAACAAAGTAGACCAGGGCTGAAGTGAGGTTAAACGACTGACAGCACAGCAGCCCCAAATTCTGAACCAAAACCTGTTCCCTTCCACACAATTTAAATGTTCTGCCAAGCAAGAGAAGTTCTGGCTGTCCGTAGGGCTGAGATCCAGAAAGGGTATGGTACAGCCCACATCCACATTTTCTCCAACTACTTTTAAAATCCAGACCAAGATTTAAGGCAAGAAATTACTTAAATGACAGCAAATGACCAAACTATCTCATCAAGAACAAAACTAGCTAACTGGGCTCTCTAAGCAGGCACTTTATAAACTGCAAACTAATCTAATTAGAGACTTCATCTCATTGGTTACAAGGCATTTGTTATAGATTTACCACTAAATGAAACAATTAGGATGTTACTTACACCCGCTCAAAATTTACCAGCTTTATACAAAGCACTTGCCAGAATGACTCAACATCAAATAAAAGGGCAGTTAATATAGTCTATAAATAACTGAAATAGTGTTTCTGAGTGAAAGGGCCATTGTTCATTTTTACCACAGATATGAAGAGAAGTGCTATGGGGAAGGCAGGGGAGGCTTTCCAACAGAACATTATACATTTATTTTATAAAAAACAACCCAACAATACCTTTGGGCCAGTAGTTTCAGGTGTGCTTCAGTACAAAGGCAGGGGCTTTGACAATATGGATGTCAAAGAGATAAGCCTAACCAACACACTGGAAAGAGAAAGGAGACACTGGTGACAGATAAATTTGAACTTTACTGGGACTCTAAAATCCTATAGAATTAATTTTACTCTTAATATAATATGAGGATTTTTTCAGATTAATAAGAGCCATATTGGACAATGACACTTAAGAAGTTTAGTCACTCAACGCCTAAACCTAAACCAGTCCTTAGCTTAAACCAGATCAGCTCCCAGTTCTGGTTCACTGGGCAACCACAGAAACATTTGTCTTATCACAGGAGAGGCAAAGGTACAGTCAGAGGCAGATGTGCTCCTTTCTATGGCAGTGACATCATTTTGACAGTAAAGCAACAGCAAAAACTTGTCAGGCGATAAATTCCTTTCCAAAATGCCACTGTCACAGTAACATGGCTGTCAGGAGAAGGCCATGTCTTGGGCCAGAGAGTCTTAACCAAACAAGCCTGCATCTTCAGCCACTAATCCAATCGGAAAACAGCGGGTCCCATCCTGCTTCCTACAGGGTCCATGCAGAATCCACAGCATCATAACTGCTTAGGAGAGCAGGGCTCCCTGGAGTGACAGGGCTGGCAGGAGAGCAGGCATCCACCCAATCAATCTTCTCCACGAGGCTCACCAGCTGATGTTAGCACCCCACAGGGAAACCAGCTCCTGGTTCCAAGCACACAAGGAATTAAAACCTTGGGTTGAGATCACTAAATCTTGCTTGCAATTAACTGAAATAAATAGATGAAAAACAGAGTGGATGAGGTTGCTTAAGAGAGGGAGCCTTCAAGCCATGTAGTAAACAGGAAAACAAGCAAAAACTAAAATCCAAAACCATGCGACATCACCCTCCCCCATACATGTTTTATTCCATCAGTGATGGAGGAGTCAGTCAGTCAAAATCTGCAAATTGGTAGGCAGTACATTCTGTGCTGTCTCTCAGTATTACACATCCTAAAGGGCTGAATAAATAATTGAAGAATAAATAATTGTGCCAGGGCTTTGTCTCATGGGTCATTTTTATAGATCGCTGTCTAATGATAGCACCATCTGTGACACTCTGCATTAATATGGGATAAAATTACATAGTGCTTTGTTTGCTCTGACACTGTGATGTTATGATGTCTCTCAATATTATCTTGAATAAAAGGCTAGGGCAATGATGGAAGTGTCCCAATTGCTTGTAAACTCTCATTTAGGGAAATCCAAGTTTAAGCAATCAGAGACTTTTTTTCCCCAGGGACAGCACAAGGAGGAGTGGGGAAGCCTGGCTGTTTCCAATGTATGTCATACCAAGGTAATTAAAAAGAAGGGACCTTGTTAGCACATTTTTGTTATGTATGTCCAGTTCAGAGGTTAACAGCCTTTTGCTGACAAGGTGGCAGCCAGGCTCTCCTACAAAAAAACACACCCCAGCCCCAGCTCCTTCCTCAGCACAGACAGGGAGGCAAAGAGCTCAAACATAGGTTCTCATTCCCTAAATCCAAAGAAAGTAAGATTCTTTACATCAGTTTAATCTGGGGTGGAAGCATAGGAAAGCTGATGGAGGGTACCTGCAAGGAGACACAGGCTTTTTGCACAGGAGAAAAAGCAAGCTTGGTACATACAGTCACCACTTGCTTTACACTTCTTTACAATTCTTCACCCATGAAACATTGTCTTATTTATTCTTAGAAAGAAAAACCTGAAGCCACAATTAAATATTCACTGACAGAACAGCTTATGTTCCTCCCACACACAGGACACCAGTGGCATCTCCCCTCCCTCCTGAAAGGGTCTTGTGGACACCATGTCTCCTTCCCTCCCCAGCTAAGGGTGCAGGGGGCTGGGCAGAGTGGCACATCAGCAGCCCCCTTCCCTCACCCCTGTGTGTCTGTAACTGCTGTGATGAGCAGCTGCTGGCTGGTACAATAGTAGGGTTATACCAACAGGAGCTAATTCGGATCCCAGGGAGACAGAACAAATGCATCTGCTGCCTCAAAGCTATTACTTACCTGTGGAGTAAATTGTGAAATTTTAAGAAAGTTCTGCAAAGCCTAATCTCACTGTCATCACAATCCAGTGCCACCTCATGGAAGCTGCGAAGAGAAGAGCTTTGGCCTCTCAAGCCCCAGCCCTCCATCCCCAATCACCACTCAGCACAAGTGTCCAGAACTGAACATTTCAATTTTCACATCCCAGAAAATATGTTGGGCAGATGAGGCCCCTGCAGTTACGATACCAGCAATGTCACAACTATGACCACAGGCTTCAGGGACTAATTTTTGCAAAGCAAGAGGTTGCAAACTCTCCTTGAATCAGGTTGAATTTGGCTTCAGAAATACAGAGACCAAAGGAAGAGGGTTTGCAGAAGACTCTGGAGAACAAAGCATTGTGGCTGCTCCATTCACAAGGATAGCAGTGAAGGAAAAGCCTTTTGCCTCCAAACCTTCCTTGAACCATCAGGTAAATATTTTTAATCCCTCAGTCCCACCCTAACACTAAGAGGTGGCAAACAAACCAATCTGGTACATGTGGTTATAACCTGGATGACCAGAGACCAAGTTACATCTAGATTAATAATTAAAAAAAGACCTACTGATACAATCCCCTGCAGGAAGATGCCTTCAACCAGCACGAGGCTCCTCCAAAGAGACAGTATGTACAGCATCCTACCCATGCTCTTGACAGTGTGGACCATGGTTGAGATAACTACACATGTACTCACGGTTACAGCATGCTCCTCAGTTTCTCTCAAACTTCAGGAACACAAACATGTGACACAGGATGCTAAAACACACCACCATCGCACAGCAGGGATGGGAACCTGCTTCTGAACAAAGGGCTTGTTGGGGCTTTCCAACAGACATGGCCACCTACACATTAACCAGCACCAGCATGTGCTGGAAACCAATTATTTGGTGACTACAGTTCACATAAAATGAAGTCAAGAGCTTCATCCCCCAACTTGCATTAAAGGAGATACACAGGTGGCTGCCGAGGGGCTCCACAGCCTGCTCTTGGCTCTGACACAGAGATGCTGCACAGCTCAGACATTCCATCATCCATCCTGCAACTCCATCGGGCCAGCTGGGAATGTAAAACCCCTCCCCTACAGCAACAGCACGGCTATTCTGCATCAGTTACTAAGAAATGTTCAAATGTACCCAAGTAGACACCACATACACTTAGCAAAACTTATCCTAATGCCAGAACATCCCCGGCTCTGCCCACACAGCTGGATATCCTGGGCATGCATTCCTCTTCCTCCTGGACAAAGTAAGAGAGCCTTCCTTGAGAGCAAAAGGTGGAACACAGACTCTGGATATGCACAGGAAGTAGGGAACAGGAGACAACACAGATACAAATATGACAACGGAAAAAGTATTAATCAAATAAATTACCAAGGAAGAGGAATCGGACTACAAATCGGAAGAATGCATTTCCTTCAGCAAGGAAATAAAACGCACACGGGGTGCCCCAGACAGTCTGGATCCGCGTGCACCCTTAGAAGGAGCTCTGCCTTGCAAGGAATTCCTCTGTTTCATTTATCTGTTCTGCAAATAAAGAGGGGCCAGCGACCCATGAAGTGCGGGGAATTCATCCCCTGGCACCCAGGCAAGGCACGGGACAGCCACTGGGACAGCCTCTGCGCTACAGGGAAGTTCAACTGCAAATCCTGTCAGGAATGGCACCACTCCCTGAGGGCTACAGCAGAGGGCCAGGGGGAGGAGGAGGAGAAGCTTAACTGCAGATAAAAGTGAAGAGGAAGGTACAAGTGGGGTGTGCAGGGCATGCCAGCTGCCATCTGGTCTCTGAGGGCAAATATCCACTTTTGTCAAAGCAGAGCAACCAAAAAGGACTAACAAAAAGTACTGCTCTTGGCATTAAATATTCATGGCAACAGCTATGGTACAGCTAATGGAAAGTGTTTGTAAAACCTTTAAGACAGTTAATGCACAGACACTGGCAGAGGTCACAGCACATTTGGTGCAAATAGGGAACAATAGAACAAAAATAGTTTGTCCCTTTTAAAACCAGCACTAAAAAGGTATCCATTTATTGCACCAAAACCACTGAAGGCACCAGGAAGGGTCATAAATACTCATTAACACTATTCCTGGTAGCTGCTGCCCAGCTGCAAAGCCAATAAAATCTCCCCTTACCTTACACCAGATTTCAGTTGTTGGCAGAGAGGAGGCTCTCAGGCCCAAGAACAGTGTTCAACAACTTCAGTGCTACCTTCCCCTGTCCCATGCTAAGAGGTAAAGAGCAAAATCCACATAGTCCAGCAATCTCCACCCTGCAGCGACGCTCTGATGTGGTTAGTGCACAAAGCATCTCTACAGAAACACCATGCAGGCCACTTGTCTTTGTTATCTCCATTTTGTAACAAATTCACACACAGTCCTCAATGTCCTTGTGCTTTTAGGCAAACCATGAGAACAAAACATCTGATACTCCAAGGCCAGACCAGCACAACTGCAATTTGCCAAAACACCCATTTCTCTTCCTTATCCTTATCCTCAAAATAAATCAGTTACCCCAAACTGACAATTGCAAACTCTGATTTTTGCAGTTTCCATCACTGTTTTATTCTGGAAAGCAACCAAGTTCAACTTCCCACCCCATTCCAGGCCATGTGGAGAAACACTGGGGGTTTCCTGAACTCTAAAAGCAGTGCCAGCCAAACTCCAGCTTCTCCCATCACACGTTCACCTGTCCCCCAGCAGTGCAGACAGAGATAGTGAGTATTTCCAGACAAGCTGGGATTGTGCATGCTGACTCTCACCTCTCTTCCTTTCCAGCAGAAGGGCAGATGCAGCCAACAGCAGCTTTCTGCTAGGAGTCCCATTTTATACCATCTACACATCCACCAGCTCAAGCACAACAGTGTTTCAGCATTAATTCCATGAAAATAACAGTCACAGAGCCTCACCACCAATCCAGACATAAAAGCAATTAAAACCCTGTAACATCTACACAACAAATACTATCTGCAAGGGTAAAACTTTGAGGCTGCCAGGTAAGTGCTGCCTGCAGAAGGTCACCAGGCACATAACCACGAGCAGCCCAGAGATCACAGAGACAAGGATGTCCAGGTGTTTTAAATGTATAACATAAGACTTGAAAGTATAAAAAGTTGTCCAGATTTCTCTTACTCCCTGTTGGCCTATAATTTTAATCCCTAAGCAGCTCCTGCTGCATCAGCACCAGACTTCTAATGCTACTGCTAACAGTGAAGATGAAGACACCAGTTGCTTTGTTTCACTCTGGATTTCAGAAAGCACAGTGCCCACATAAAACTGCTTGCAGTGCAAGAACAGGTCACTTTAAGAACCAATGTATTAGTGATATTAATAAATGTTTGTCAAAGATTTGAAAGTGCACGAATCTGTCACTTCCATTGCTTGGTTCAATTAATCTTTATCAGTTTATTTATCTCTTATGGCTTGCTCAGCTTTCCAACCACTTGTATAAAAAGGTTTCTCCTCTTACTTTTTAATTAAAAACAGTGGAAAAAATACTGTGAGTCACTTCCAAGACACAGAAAAATCCATTTGTGATAGAATAGAAACCACCAACACATGCAAACATTTCCTAGAAGGTCAACAACTGTTAGTAGGCCTTTTTAGGTTAATAATTATGATGTTCCTTGGCTTAATTTTACATAGAAAAGGTCACCATCCACCACATTTTCCTCCTGAACATGATTAACCCTTCATATCCTGCAGGTCCACACACCAGATTTTCAGAGCAGAGCTCTCCAAGATGTCATGGTCTTCTATGAATGCCAAAATCTCTTGAGGAGCACAAGTGCTGTTTAAACCCTGCCCTGCACGGAAAGGGGCACACGACTCCTGGGCCAGGTTGTACGCTCATCCCACTCCCTCTGGCTAGGTCTGGTGAGTGGATTTATCAAACAGTCAGGAATAAATCCTGCAAACCCCACCAAATTTCATGTGCTGAGTTGTCTGTGTGCATGTGAGGGCGTGTAAATGAAGAACATGATCTATATATCAACTCTGAACAAGCAAAGAGACACCTAAATCCCACACACCCCATACTAGAGAAAAATTTGTACACCACCAGACACAACATACTCCACCAACAACTCAAGAGTATTTCCCTTTCCACATAGGACACTGCTTTGGAAATTTAACTTCGGTGCAAGAAATTTCAGTTTGGGTGAAAGCTTTTATTTTTAATAACATTCATTTGGTCTCCTGAAGCAAAGCCCAACACAAGTAGAGCAAGGCATACCAGATAAACATGTAACTTTATGCTCGTCAAAATGTACCCCTCACTCATTCCATGTGTGCTCCCAGTCATTGTTTGACTACTCATTTCCCTCCTGGCTTCTTCATTTTTAGATTAACTCTCAACAAAAATCTCAAACTAGGAATGAACTTGCACACATTTTCTGTACACAAACACTGTATTTTATTGTATTTAAACATGGGACAGAAACAGATTGAGTGAACTATTTAAAGCCACAAACACAGCACAAGAAGATTCGTATTCAGGTCCTTCCCGGATTCAAGTTCAGCATATTAGATCATTCCTTCCCTGCAACAGCATTTTTCTTTATCTAGACTTTGCCACAACAACAAATCAAACACATCCACAGACAAAAAGCATCAGAGATGCCATTATCCACAATAGATTTACATCAGGAATGAACATGACTGCAGTACCCAGAGGAGAAAAAGTGCTGAAAATAAGATATTAAGAGCCAAATTAATTGGTGACATAAGCAAGTACAAGTACATTGAGTGAAATGGAGTAGCTTATGCTTGCAATGAATATAACCGTAAGCGTTTAGCAGGTTCTTCCTCGAGTCTTTGTTTAAACAAATCTGAATTTATTAGGCTGCTGCTGAATAAATATGATAAACTCTTATTGAAATTATCCTCTAGTGAGCAGCAATAAATACTAGGCAGTATTCTTTCAAGTTATCCATTATTTTAAACTGGCTAAGAGCAACTCCAGGTTTTCTGCATGCACAGACAAAAGTTATCTCCAGTGCAATATGTGAGTGTAAAATAGCATGCTGCTGCGAGTTTTGGGGAGGCACATGGAAACATTCCCAAGCTCAGTACCAAACAAAGCAACTCAAGACACCCCATCTCCATGGAGTTCATACAATAACAATGCAGAACATTTCCATACATAATTTACAAACTACTATGAAATGCTAGAGGTCAAAACTTCCAGGGCATAATGTAGCAGGGAAAATGTGCATGGCATGTCTGATCAGCTTTTCTGGTATTACAAAAAATTGGAGCAAAAGACACAGGCAGCATTTGTAATTAGGAAGAAAAAAAAAATCAGCTTTTGTCAGATGTGGCATCCAAACATGCTTCAGAGTTATTTCATTAACAAGTACTTAAGACACACACATAGGCCTCATAAAGGAAAGTAGGGGGAGAAAAATCATGTAAAAGGCTCTATTCTATTTGTGCTCTGTTATCCAAACACGCACCCAGAACCACTTCAGTACTTCCCAGTGTCCATTGATTGTGATGTTTAACAAACCTTGGTGTTGTGGGACACTCTGAAGCATTGCATTTTAATACCACAGATTATGACATCCTTTGGATGTTCCTGTCTTGGGGAACACCTGAGGGTCATCAGGTGGCTGCTTGACCTGATTCCCTTCACAGGACCAAAAGCATGCAATGCTTCATCTTCTATATCTTTCCTCCAAAGGTACCACTTATGGCAAAGCTTCAACCACCATTAAACTCTTGGTGCAGCCACTTTGGGTGGCACACTGAGGAATTCCTCCAGATGGGTGACAAAAGCCCCCTGTGACAGTGCTGCCTCCACTCCCCTGCCTGCATCCCTCTTCCCATGGGGCAGCAAAGTGCCTCAAATACCACTGCAACATCTGCTTCCCAATGCAACTGTGGCTGCTTCTTTGTACAAGATAAAAATCAAAACTAAAACACATAAGCACGTAATATAAAATTTGCATAACGGGAGCGAGACAGAAAATAAGACTAACTAAAGTGATTACAGAGACATAAACTCTCTGCCAAAGGGACACAAAACAAACATCTTGCACATCACTTTTACCATGTTTAAAAGATAATCACACTCTTTAAACTAGACTGATCTGCTGAAGTCCAGGGCCCCTGCCAGCCGTGGCTGCAACACCAAAGAGCCTGTGGTGGAAAAGCTATCTCCCCACGAGATGTGTTCCCTCTGCTTCCACACAGGTTTCACACCAGTTTCAGGTGAGATGGTACCTGATGGGAGTTGGATATTCCAGTATAGCTGTCTCAGCACAAACCCTGCCAGATTCACCTCAAATCACCACACTTTGGTGTTTTAGTTTGGTTTCTAAGGAAATTTGGAGCAGCAAAGTGAGTTCACATGAGGTTTGTGCTTTGAAATCACATGCCTGTGGTGCACCATCCGGCACTGACAGCTCTGGATTTGGTTTGTTTGTAAATCAAGGTGCCAGACACAAATGCCCTGACACCAGAAGCTCTCCAGATCAATGTGGAGGTGTTTCAAGCCATGGATGAGCATTCTGCTGCAGGTATGTTTGTTTCAACAATGTGATTGCCCATGTGGTTTACAGTTTCTCTCTCACATTAAAAATTGAGAGTAACCTTCTCACCTCCCCACTACCCAAGCAGTGTAACCCTACTTCTAGCAAATACAAGAGGAACAGCTGTGAGGGAGGAAAAAGCTGTTATACTAAAAGATGTAATGCTGCTTTTCAAACTATTAATTCTCCCCTTCCTTCCATCCTTGAGCTTTCACATGCTTTTATCTCCTTGATAGCTCTGTGATGCTTGCCCTACTTTTCTTGATGGCCAGGACCTCCCACCCAGTACACATCACCCCTGACACTGAGCCACTCCAGCAGGGCAGAGACCATCTCAGACACCCCAACACAGCTTAACCAGAGACCCTTTTTTTGTGTAATGGAAAAAAGCACAGACTTTCATCATCATCATCATCACAGACTTTGGCCCTTGATTTCCAGTATA
Organism: Neodrepanis coruscans; assembly: GCA_013400695.1. Lineage (NCBI taxonomy): Eukaryota > Metazoa > Chordata > Aves > Passeriformes > Philepittidae > Neodrepanis > Neodrepanis coruscans. The sequence goes on along the minus strand of VYZS01018570.1, from coordinate 13,818 downwards.
CCCTCTACTACAAGGGTGTATTTTACTGTTTAAAACAAAACGTGTGCTTGTTTTTTTCAAAGCCACTCCTACTTTAGGGGCATTTTTATCTTTCCCTAGCTTCAAAAAATATAAGGTCCAGCAGGCCACTTCCTAACAAAGATGCTAATAAACAGAAATGGGTCAGACAACAGCTTTGTCTGTACTTAAGAAAATACTGCACTGCCTCCAGCTCTTCACTCTGGCTTTCTTTTGCAATCCCAAAGATGGCACCTTTATGTAGACATTTTTCTATCTCAAACACCCCTATAAGTTTACTGCTATTGCCTGCGAAAACACCAGTAACTGAGAATATCCTCTGCCAAAGGGCAGCTGTTGCCTTGATTCGGTCCTTTTGCACAGAAGTTTCCACCAGACAGGAGTCTGTCCCTTCATCCCCCTCTTTACAACCCACCCAACAAGCAGGTGCACAGAAACAGCAACTACATGAAGACGTTTCATCAGAAGCACATTGTTCTGACAGCAAACTGCCCATCCAGGAAACAGCTGCATTTCAGATGGCTCTGGGACCCAAAACCTAAAGAACGTCACTGCATCTGTGCCATATCTTCAGAGCCTCTTTTCCTCCTCCCTCCCTCCCACTGGTCTTGTTTTATCCAGCAATTCTACGGGAAAGCAGATACAGGAATACACCATTGCCATTAATGAATTGGCTCCATCGTCCTGTTAACAGTCTCACTTAACTTGTACTGTAGTATTCTTTTGGCAGGAATACCCACCACAATGTAATACCAAACCACCACACTGTCCCAAGTGAACTACCAGGGCTCAGTCTGCCATGTCACCACCCAAAATGCTATCCTGCTTGACTTTTACTGCCCTGTAATTAATCAAGTCAATATAGTTAAGATTAGAGTAGCCAATATCTATCTCAGCTTTCATGAACAACTCATGGACATGAGGTCAAATAAAGAAGTATCGCTGCGCATGTGGATACTTAGCAGCAGCATCCTCATTATAGGCAAACTGGACATCAATCATGAGATCTAACAGGATGATTTTAGCCTTTTGTAGTAGAGAAACTCAGTTAAGATTATATATACAGCTGGCCTTCTAATAGTAAGAAAAAAACCTAAACCAACCTGTGGTTACAAACATAGTTGCCTTGCCTTGCAACAGGAAGCTTTCGTTTACTGCCCTAAGCGTTCAAACAAAAATCTGGTTTCTTCCTCCTCCTGCTTTAAATTATTTGTCCAGGCCATTCCCTACTTTTCCCTTCCAGCATTCCCTACAAAACAGCTACACTCACTGTCCCACTATTGCTAAACACTCAGGCTCAGCGATCAATAAGACCAAACAGGCAAAATAAGGATGGGGAAGGGGATGTGGCAACAGGAATCTTGAGAAACCTGAGCTTCATTTTCTGTTCTCAACTGGCTTCCAGGGAAACCTCAGTGAGCTGCCTGGGGCTGCCACCTCCTAAAACACAGCACCTGGGGCACCAGTGGCATACAGTGCCTCCCATCCCTTCCACCACTAGTTCAGCCTCCTTCTCTGGGCCAGCCCAATATCATGAGGTCACTGGCATCTCAGCTGAAAGCATGAATGCTGTGAGGGCCCAAAGGAATTACCTCCCAGCAAATGTAAATTACACACAACCAACAGTTTATCTCCCCAGACCACAGTTCCAGGATTCTGGCATTGGTCCTACAAACACCCCATCCTCTTAAGAGTTGGACAGGGAACATACCATGTTCCCCAGCACGAGGCATGGGCAAGGGGGTCAAAGTGAGATTTGTGTATGCTGCCTGCTGAGAAGCTAGGAGGATAGTTTTATGTACACTGACCTACACCAGCAACATGCACCCTGCCAATCATCCAGCAGCCCCAATTCAATTAGTATCAAGCACAAGGACACCATCACATTTCTGCCAAAGCATCCACAGCACATGCTGTGACATTTACACTGACCCTGCCTCTAACCTGAAGATGCTTGTTTGATATAATGAAACCAGAACTGCTCTAAGAGATGACATCAACCTTGTCATAAAGTCTGGGGCCACAACACTCCCTATGCAGCATATCTGAGCACTCTGGCTTTGGAGATAAATTCCCAACTGGAGCACCCTGATGTGGCAGTGATGGTTGCCCCATCCGCACTATCATGGTCACACCTAATGCCCCAGACGTGTTTTTATTCAAAGAATCTCCTCTGACTAAGATTTACTTCTTCCTTGCAGGGGCTAAAAGCAAAGTAACTGAGCAATGGTGGCTTTCCCTTCAAGTCTTTCAAGTCTCCCATTCAGTTCTTTTTTTCTGAGCAGCACAGATGAACTCAAAAGCTGTCTGAAAACACCTATCTCTCAGGGCTGCTGCTGCAGACGTTTTGGACCACTCATCCTCCTGAGCCTGGAGCAGAGAACCACACAAGAAAGGTCACTGCTTAGTGCCAGATCGCAGAAGCCCTGAAATCCCCCTTTCCTGGCAGATCTATTGTCAGCTCCAGCAGGGCCAGGAGATCCCCTACCTGCCCAAGCTCAAAGGAAAAACATGGAACAGTTTGAAGTAGCTGGTTTAAGTGTATGGGAGCAGAGATCTTCAGTGTGTTGTATTTCCTACAAAGAGTCTTACAAGTGATTCAAGCTGCACAAAGCAAGCTCAAGACAACTCTCTCTTCCTTTTTCATCCTGCTTCTTTTCACAGGACCATACTCCTAATGATGGAGAAGTCTGAATCAAAAGTATCATCTACATAAAGACTGCTTAGATACTTTGAAGACGAGTGCCACAGAATGTGTGTAAATAACAGGATTTCACTTTACATAGCATTTAAAAGAAAATGCACCTAAAATCACCACTCTGCACACAATGGGAAAGAGAACAAATAATGAGTCCATGCCACGCATAGCAGGACTGAAGCTAAAGGCTTCACTTCATTTGCACTGATAAAGTGAAACCCAATTATTATGGAGGAGTCTGAATCAGAATCACCCAAACTTTTAAATACAATTCTGTTGCTGTGAAAGCAGTGTTCTGGAGACATTAATGAACTAAGGACCAGTAAACTTTCCAGGGAGGTATCTCCCAGCTCTACATATAAGTGAAGCAATACCCCAGACAAAAAATAAGACCTTGCATAAAAAAGAAAGTGGATCACATACTGTGTGGGGATGACAAACATCTCAGACTATTTGACTTGTAGCCAGACTCTGCAGCCTCTGACATACATGGCATATTTAGCTCACATGTCACATAAGACTTCAGTGCAAAAAGATGCATTTATACATCAGCCTGCAATGTGCCATCCATCCTCTGCTTCTCAGAATTCTGTTTGAATAGATCAAAGACTTCTGGCCACAGTAAACAATGTAAGATCACAAAGCAGCTGGGTGCCTTCTAACACCTTCCCTGCTGCTGCTGGCCATCCACTGGCTGAGGACCCAGAGCAGCAACAACAGTGCTGTTAAACGACTAAGGCCAGCAACATGCATATTACAGCAGTATCCCCAGAGAAGATGAAAGAAGAGCGTATTTCAAGGAAAATGCATTTCAAGGAAATGACTCCAACACAGGGCAGCTCAGCACATGGCTGTGCAGGCACTGCTGCTGAGGAGGCAGGATTAGCTGGGCCAGGATCTCATTGCCCCAGCACTGGGTCCCTGCACCTGGGACTGCATCACTGCATCGTTCTCTTCAAAGAACAGAAGACACAGGGAACGAGGCAGTTCAAGAAGGAGAGTTTTCTCTGCGATACTATCATTTGGCAATTTGTTACGTGCTCCCAATCCCTTTGTTTCTGAAACTCACAGAACAAAAGCAGCTGCTCATCAAGATTCAAAATTATAAGGCTTGTCTTGCAGAGAGAAAGCAATACCTAAGTCATATCTGCTTTTGAGAAGGCTACAATTCACATAAAAGCTGAGTGAAGCTGTATTTCCTCTTCTATCACTTTAACTAATTGTGCAAAGAAGAACAGGGTTGAAGCAAACATATTCCAAATCATGCTGAAGTTGTCTTGCAGTCCCACAGCTTTCAGTTTGCATTACAAAAAAGTGGATTCTTGCTTATTACTATTTTAAAGAAAATAAAAAGGCAGTAAGTTCAGAATGGGAGTTTTATAAAAGGATTTGGTTTTCACACTTTATCTTTAGACAGACATAAGCCACTCGTGTGTCTCACTATCTAATTGGTTTAAATGGTCTGGTTTCACTTTTTCACAGAAAAATATGCTGCTAGCATGTAGTGACAGAGAGAGCTTTTCCAGGGTTACAGCAAGCCAAAGGGAAACAAAATGGCATATTGTCCTACAAACAACAAGCAAGCAGAAAATCTAAGGTGAAATGAGTATACTTAGCTCTTCAAAACTGCTGAATCCTGTGCTGAGAGTCCTGGTGATGGAACTGGAGGTGGATTCAGACAGCAACGCTCCAAAGAGATGAAGATACACAGCAGCCAAAAACTGTCAGAATGCAACAAGGGCCAAATCAAGGAGTCCTCACACACATCCAAGCATGAACATAGACCACTGCCCCTCATGCTGCCAAGGACAAGCAGAATGGGCTCAAACTCAGCTTTAAGTCTCACAGCTCAGAAATGCTGAATTGTTCATGTAGCCCACAGATTTTCCTCCCTCTTACTTTACCAAGCTTTCAAATAAAACCCATTGTTTGTAAGGGAAAAATTTCCAAAAGGAACAGAAAAAGACTTTTCTCATCCCTAGAGATCCATCAGTGCTATCCCTGTGCATGTACTCACACCACCTTGCACCTTTACACACGAGGGTTTAACACGCTGTAATAACTGATTCTCTACTAATTTGGAGAGGAGATAAAACCATACAAAAGCATCTTTATCTTACAACTAGACCAAAACAAGGCAGGAACAAGTTCATTTCTAGGCTTATAAAACAGGCCTTTACAGTTAATTATGTTTTATTACTCTTCATTTTATGAGAATTGTGTTATACAAAACAAATACCAGATGCCTATTTGTTGCATTTGGGGGGGAGAAGGAATCTCCATGAGCACTGCTGTAAGCAGCCCTGCTTTTAATTAAACACAATCACTGCTGTTGGAAACCAGCAGGTAGGAAGCCAATGGATGAACGGTAACTGCTGAAAGCCCCTCTCCCCTCCAAGCTCCTGGGGCAAGAGCAGCCACTCGCCAGCCTATTGCTCAAGGCTGGCACTCTCTAAGCAAGGCTTCTAACATGGATTTCCCTGAAGAATTAACACCAACAGTTGCAGATAACCAAAAGCTTAAAGTAAAATGGCTGGGGGGGTGTGGGGAGGCAGAGACAGCAGGATTTAATGCTACTTTGGTTCAAGAGACACACATGTATTTAGCTGGGAAAACTTTTAAGAGTCACATAGCTTAAAGACGGTGGAGGAAGAGGAGAGAGAAGGTAAGAAGGTGTAAAGGGATTTCTGGTAACCTTAAAATAAAGCAAGCACCCAAACTGGGATGAATCCTTTAACTCTCAGCTTGCCACACTCACACAACACCCTCCCAAAATTACCTAACAGAGTGTGCAGGACAGAGCTCCACGTCTGAGATGAGGGATATGCATCTGAAACAGGGGGACACAACCAGAGGGAGGCACACAAAATGCCCAGTAACAAGCAAAAATGGGACACAGTTCCTCAAGGACAATAAAACACAATCAACTTTCCAGCAACTGCCAGATGTCAGCCATCCACCCTCCAGATGCAGCACTAGGAAATCTATTTCCCATTTTCAATGGTGGTTTCCTTTTTCATTTTAATTGCATTAAGATTCAATTATAGGGTGACAATAGACACTTTTAACTTAAGGCTGATACCAGCCCTACACTGTAAATCCAGTTTTCAACATCCTGTCTGATAATGCTTTAAAGTTCTGCAAAAGAGACTGAAATTGTGTATACAGGATCTCATTGCAGCAGGGAGCCAATTTTTTTTTTTAAAGAAAGATTTATAAGACATGATACAGCACTAAATGCATGGTAAAGAGAAGTGGGGTGGTTTCCATGCTTTGCTGCTTGTTTTCACATTCCCATCTGTTTTACTTATCAAAGCTGAGGATGGATCTCTTCTATTACCCTTCACCAGTGCATATCTTCAACCTACTTCCTAATCAAGTTTGTTTACAAATATTCATTAAATTCCATGCTTTATTCGCCCAGTCATTTAATTGTAAGACCACAGTACCACAAGCTGCAATTATAGTAATCAGTGCATTGATTGTTGTGAAACAGTTACCCTGAGACTAAAAGTAAATAAGAACTATTGCTATAACCAGTAACTACACCAACAGGGCAAACTGGGATCACATCACTCACTCTAAATTCTTAGATCTCCAGTTTTATACCCAAACACAAAAAACTTCACTGTGAATTATTTTATTATGACCTGTGTCAGAAAAAAATTTCATTAAAAATTAAAGGAGTAAGAAACCTTTTTGCTAGAAAGGCCTATTATTGTAGGCTGCCAGAAACTGCTAATAAAACAGAAGCTAAAAACCTGTTTTCTCTGCAATTCTAACTCACTGATGTGAAGCTGAAAGCCAAGAGACAAGTGTCCTAATGGCTCTGGCTAGTTATTCTGGCTCTCAGCAGCAGTAAAAAGCACCAGGAGTCCGGGGGCAGTGAGGAAGAGTCCTGTGAAAGGTGGCAGGTGCAGAGTACAATAATTCTTGGACACCTTCAGGGCAAATGGTGAAGACAAGGACCAGGTCCCCTTGCACAAGCACAGAGCAACAGTGGATCCAGACCGTGGGGTGCTTAACCTCCAAGCTCCACGGCAAAGGCAAAGCAGAGTGTGAGGAGAGGCAGCACTTAAGGCCAACTCCATGTCAAGAGACATGCCCAGATAGTTTAGAGACGAGTAGGAATTTGGGGCTTCCCCTGAGCTTAGGGGACCCCAAGCCCTCATGCTGGGTGCAGAGCTTGGGGAGCAGAACCCATGTGTGGCTGAGCAAGGGGTGCCGCCTGCCCCAGCCATAGCACCTCTTGCCAAGACAGGACATGCTGGGTCTCTGACCATGCGAGGCCCAGTCGGAGACAACCAGGCACAGCTCAGATCTTCCAGTTCTCATCCTGCCCACAGCAACCCAGAAACAACACTTGCAGGCAGACCTGACAATAGGATGGTGGGTTTTTCTCAGCTGAATGAGAATGACCACCTCCTGCTAATCAACAACTCAGGTACTTGGCTCTTGACATGCCACATCTGCAGAGGCCATCTTCCAAGGAACAAAGCTAAAACTATATTACCGCTCTCTGCAAGTAAATTTTGGCAAGGCCATAGAAAAGCACTCGCGTTTGTGTGCTGTGAGCTCACAAACCCCAGGGACTCTGTTTATGGCGGGGGGTTATTTACCATGGGCAGCAACTGCCCGTATCCCCCCAGCTTTGATGTGTCACCCACCTGCCTTCACACAGCCCCAGCCGCTGGCGCACTTTGATTATCAGAGCCTTCCCCACCATCACTTCCTTCAGCTGCTTTAATCTTGCCACAACAACAGCACCATGGAAAGAAAGGGTGAGAGGGAAGAGGGTGAGAAAGACAAATAAAAAAAGAGAGAAAAGAGATTTGGGGGCTGGAAAAGCAACTTGATGGAGGAATCGAGAAAGAACTGACTTGCTGTCAGGCACAGATGAAAGCCATAGAAATAAGGGATGTGTTGTGCACTTATTAAAATGGTGGCATGTTTCTCATAAAGAAAGCACATCTTTGGCATCTGCTTGAAAGCACTCCCATGAAAGAGCCACCCAACAATGTAGAACGGCTAAATTTAGCACTATTTTTATCTTTTGTCAAATATGTATAAAAGCTTCTCAACACATGTGTCCAATACAAAACTATAAGTATTTTTAAATCTTGTTTAAACTGATCTACAGCCCACACTGACCATCAAGCCTGAAGTGATGCCAAGCAGTGAAGAGAAACTTAACACCCACTTGAATTAAAACTTGCAGAATTGTAGTAAAAATAGTAGGCAGAGACGGGGGACAGAGAACAGTCATGAAAATGCATGATTGCCTGAAATATTTACCCGTATTCAAGAAGTGTTGCCTTGAAATTCCTCCCTGCTTCATTCACCTTGCTGCTATCAGATTTTTTATTATCCTCACTTTTGAGGATTTGCCTGGCACTTAGTATGCAGGAGCAGTGTGCAGGAATAGATCCTGCTGCCATAGATAATGCAGTTCTAAGGGAAACCCATCAATTGTTAATGGCCATGCAAATTGTTGAAACTAGAGAGTTATTCACAGTTATCTCGCTGTGATTTGGTAAGTGTCCATGCCTGATGTGATCACTCACTTGATATATTATTCCATTACAATTCAAGTAGTAGCCTAAGCTTTTGGTTTTAGGGGGGAAAAAAAAGCATGAGAGAGTGTAGGAGGGTGAAAGAATGTTATTTGTTTTAAATTATTTTAAACAGTCATACATACCTTCTTATGCAAAGTATGATAAATCCCTCTGTGAGACTACAGTCACGCCTTACTGAAACATTTAAATCCCTCCAATCAGGAACTAAAGGAGTTTAGCATGAAACTTCAGATCTTGACCTTGCAAAGCACTTTCTCATGTTTCCCCCATACACAAGGTGCACACATCCTTTGTGGCACTGGTTCTTCCAGCTGCATGTCACATCACTTTACAATTTTTGATCAGTGTTCTCTATTGCATATGCAAAAATTTGCTGACATTTAATAAGCTATAGACGTTTCCTCAAATCCATAATGCATTCAGTCTCTTGCAGCAGCAACTTACTGATCATTAATTTTCAGCTTTATTGCGGATCCAACATATCAGATGCCTTTTTTTTTTTACATCTTGTCTGAGATTTATTACTTTTAGCAAACTGCATTTGGTTTTTTTTTACTTTGTTTGCTCGTTTTTAAACAGCCCTTAAGGGGGAAATGTTACTCTTCTTTATAAAGTAATTCTGAAATTACTGTATCAAAAAATAAATCCTATAATTTGTTCCCATTAGGAGTAGATAAATTACATTTAATTAAAAGAAAAATATGCTTGCACCCAGCACAATGGTTGGTGGCAAATTCAGAAGATGAAACATTCATGTGTTTATCTTCCTGAAACAGCTGATTGAGTCTATGAGCAGACACATCCAAACAAGCCTTCAGAGATATAAACTCAGACATTATAAACAAAAATTTGTCCCTCCCTTCAGACAAAGATTCTGATTTCTAGAAGCAGACTCTGATTTTATTCTTGCAGACTACAACATTACGATTTCAATGAGCTTTCTAGTAGTAACACACTGAACTACCTGACTGCACTAGGAATCCCAATCTTATGATAAAATGTCTGCAATTATTCCCGAAGCAAAAATCAGTATCAGAACTCAAGACCTTCTAAGAGAATGAAGAAAAACAAGATTCCTACCCAAACACACGGCTCCAGCAGTGCTGTTGGTCAGGTGATGTTCTCCATCAGACTAAAGGCTGCAGAGGTCATAATGCACACTGCAGCTCTAGGAAACTATTTATACCATGCTCCTTTTTAACAGCCTCAAAGAACTAATTATTAACAGAACAAGGTCCCCATCATGTACACTTTGCAAACACTATGGCATGCATTTTTCCTTTAGGAAACTACTGCTACACACAGGCCATCAGCATTATGCTCTCAGTTTTGTTTAGGAGCCGAAGAATGATTGATCTTATTGATTTGTGTCAACAGCCTGACATGGCCATATTGACTGGCAGTAATTTTGTAGGAGGAGCAGGGAAGGGAACTGGAGAGAGCATTCTCTGTAGCATGTCATCCTGCCCAAAGAGCAAATATTGTTAGAGCTGCTGGTACAGCCATCGACAGGACCACACCGGGACTCAAACACAAGTGAACAAAGAGACATTTCCCACGACCGTGTTTACAGCAAATCCACTGCTAAACACCCAAGTGTATAATTATAATCTATTACAATTATGCAAAGAAGTAACATTTCAGAAAGGCCTTCTCATTTCCATTCTTAGCATTGAATACTTTTGTTTTGCAGCCAATCAACTAAATTAGCCCTAATTCTGTTTCATTCACAAAGCGGATATTAGAGGGGGAAAAGTGAACAAATGGGAAATTCACTTAGAAACCCAAGAATTACTTTGTTTTCATGTATTTCTGGACTAGAAACCATCATGGAGAAAAAAGTCAACTTAGAGCAGAAGAGCTTTACTGAATTTGCAAATTGCAGTGCGAGAGCCCTTGGAGGAATGATGAGGAATGACAGGGCTTCAGTGCCTGGAAAAGCTGCGGCCTTTGGTAGCCGCTGAGTGAAGCAAGGAGAGTTAAAAGGCTCATATACTAACTGTGACCACATATCCTGACCCAGAGCAAGTGTCAAACCCAAAAAAAGCTTCTGTGGGAACTTCGCTCTGCCAGACACACAGAGAAGAGCTGCTTTAGCTGTTTCTGACAACTGTCACCTTCTATTGGAAAATCACATAGTTTAAACCTATACTCACTGATACTTCCTGAGAAGGTGATACAGAAAACAAGTAGTATTTCAGTATTTCAGTTTTACACAGTGCCTTCTCTAAATATTACAAAGCACTAAAATAACCCTTGGAAATGCTTAGGGAAGGCAAGTGTTCTTCCCATTTTAAAAGCATATGGAAAGGTAACCATTGGCAATCCTGGCTGTCAGACTGCAGTCTCGAGACCACATGTGCTACAGGCAGGAGCTCCTGCAACAGCTCTGCCAGCACTAAACTTCACCCAGGGACCACATGAACACAGAGAAGTCTCTCTCACTAGAGTAGAAAATGGGAGCCTGATTTAGCCAACACAAACATCTACTACCTTTCAGGGAACACCCACTTATCATCTTATCTGCATCCTGGCCAAGAAGACAGTGCTACACCATCTGAAAAACTGAGGTTAAATCTCAGCAAGAGGTGGTGGGAAAGATGAGTGAGGAAAAAACCACGAGATGTTTAAAGAAAATGGCATCTTCTTTCTCCTGTTATTGAGGAGGCCTAACTCTCCTGACTGGTTTACAATTATGTTTTCTTATTCTGAGAAATGGTAACATTTTAGGAAGTTAGCTTGCATTTGGAAGCCATCAGCCTGGCAGCACTCATGCCAGTTTTTTCCCAGCAAATTTTGCTGAGACAGGCCTGGTATTTCTTAAAACATTACTTCCCTCTTCTCATGTGAAACAAATCCCCTCACTCTAGTTCTCATTTGGAATTCATTTCCTTAACTCATTTGTCCTGCACCACTGCAGTGCATCCATCTCCCACCTCTTGGCTTCCCAACACCCTCCCGGATTCTGTGGCACCCACACCACAATACCAGGACAGTTTCTTCCAATGCACAGCTGCCAAATGTTAAAAATCATAATTTGCTCTATAAGTGGAAGAAAGGACTCCCAGTATCCTTTGGCTTAGGTCTTTAATCATCCCTGTGCACACATGGTGTCACTGGCACCTCCCGCCACAGCTCCCTCCCTCTCTCCCTGTGCTCCAGAGATGTGGGGATGAGCTGTATCAACACTACACAGCACTGGTGCTCCCTGCAGTTGACTGAAGAGGCTCCTAAATGAAGAGCAAAACAGTGATGATACATGTCTTGTTTCCTCCTGAAACTCAGATTGAAAAAAGAGCAACACAAAACTTCATATAAAAGCACAGCATAGCTGGATAAACAGAGAAAGAGGAACAGATCTACTACTCTGTGTAAACTAATCTCCATACAACATGAGACAACAGTATAAATCTTGCATCATCATCTAGATACAGCCAAGCCCTGGAGAAGTCAGTGACCTTAACAGCTCAGAACATGGCACGTATTTCCATTCACAGGCCAGACAGTTATCCATGTACCTACAGATTATTTTTCTCTGGTTAGCAAAACAGTTTGTTTACCCAAGACCACAAAACTCTCAGAATTTTCTGAAAGAAACCCTTCATAGAGAAAAGGAAAACAATCACAGATAATACTCCAGAAATCATCAGATTACAGCACATTCTCTTGACTCACATCTGTTGAGCAAATAAGTGCTTTGTGACAACCATTTTCATTTACTTCCTTCTGCGGCAAGCGGCTGCTGTTTTACTTCCCAGTGGTCTGTTCCAGGGCTGTATGTGGGGCAAAAGGATTATCTCCAGCAGAGTCAAACCAGTAGCTTTATTCGCCCGGGTTTGTCTTGAACTGAAACTCCTCTCATTCAATCCCACCCTCCCAGCAAGAAGCACTACTTCAGAGCTGCATGGATGCAAAGAGGTCCACAGCTGGGAACATCCTCAATGCAGCTTCACACAGTCCCCCAGGAGAATCACAAACTCAGCCACCTACCACCTCTAGGAACAGAAGCTTACCTCAGGCAACTAGAAAACATCCTGCAGAAGTCAGGGTTTGCCCTGTGAAACACCAGCCATGGAGGGCAAGAAGGCAGCAGCACTGCAGGATGTCTGCAGCACCTTCCTGCTGAGGGCACCTTGCTTTGGGCACAGGAGGGCTTTGTCCTGCCCAAAAAGGTGGCTGGAAATACGACTTTTAGCTTCATTTGGATCTGAGTTTAACAAGCCCTTCAAACTACTTGTTACAAGATTAATTCTACTTAAAATTAAAATGATGACTCAGATAATTTTTTATTTGAGTTTTGTTCTATCATCATGTGTCTCTCCAGTGATGAGTATTTATCAATAAACTATCCTAGAAGAATTTTCTTAGGCAGGAAAAATTAAAGTAGACCTCCCCAGCCACGGAAGCAGTGTTCATCTACATTCTGCATGCAGAACACACCTGCTGTGGAGCAGATCACCCACCTACAGTAACACTTTGTCACCACAGAGCCTCACATGAGATGTTTCATAGAAAGACACAGAAAGGCCTGGGGCAAACAACTATAATAATAACTTGCCCCGCAAGAAAACTTAATTACTTGAGCTTAGGAAGGCGCCTGGTTTAAAGCCCGTGGGTAGGGCGGGCTCCTCTGACCCTTCACACCCAGCACTGCTCACCGGGCAACACAAACACATCCACCCTCAAGGCTTCCACGCCTCCACCGAGGGAAGAGCCCGGTGCAAACAGCCGGGCTGAGGATTGCAGAGCTGGCTGTGAGCTCCTGTTGCCCCTGCTCCCAGCTCCTGCTCGGGATCAGCCTGAAGCCTTCCAGGTGGAAGCTCCTACTCCCCAGAGCCCTACTTGCATTAAAACAGCAACAACAGCCACATAAGGACACCATGCAATACATAGAGAGCAAGAGCAGGAACACAACAGAGCCAATCCTACGTTTCTCAGACTTGCATTAAAGCTCTATTATTTACGTGCTTACTGTATTTTGGAAGAAACGTTATTGTAAACCAGCCAAATTACCAGTTTCTTGAAAATCAGTATTTAAAAAGTAGTCTGGTGGCGATAGGTCTCTGCAGGAGCCAAGACACTCTGGGAAAATGCCCAAGCTCTTCAAGTAGTTTTTGAGTTTTATCCAAGCTCCCAGAGAAGCCTGGTGATATCCAAAATGCACGGACTGGTTTCCATCTCAGTTCAGATGTCCTGAACAACAGCCTCCCAAAACCGGGGTGATTTCTCAGACACATCCTAAATAGCTGCAAATAAGATGACTTATTGTCATCTTGTGAAGTCTTTTACATAATTAAAAAAAAATCCAGGGAGTGATTGTGGCATTTACATTTGTATTTTAATACAATACACGGAAGCTCAGTATGTTGAAAATACAAGAATTTCACCTCTGTCTGAAACATGCACATACACGCGTATGCAGCACCCAGATTATCATCACATGTTGGACGGGCAAGCCTAAGCTTTACTTCACATTCTCGTGCTGGTCTTGTGAGTGGCAAAATCATCCCCAGCGTCTACTTCTAC
>VYZS01018569.1:0-27068 GCA_013400695.1 Neodrepanis coruscans | reverse complement strand
GGAGGAGGAGGGGGGCGTGGTGGGGTGCCCCGGACCCGGCCCTTGCCGTGGGGTCGGGCCTGGAGCGGGGCCGGGGTCTCTGAAAGGATAAAGGGATGGGAAGAGCTCCCCCCACCTCCAAATTCCCGGCTGGGATCGTGCCTTGGGGTCTGAGATGTTTCTGTGAGCCCCGTGCTGCTTTTGGTTTTGATTTTGGAGGACAGGCCTTTCTCTGGCCCTTGGAAATGCACTTTTAGTTTAGGCTTCGGGTGGTTCTAGCTGCACGTTTTGGGAATTACCTGTAAATTACAATCATTGCAGGTTTGGATTAATTAGTGCATAATTTTTATGCGGAATATTAAAAAGCAGTATTTTTAACTTAAAAGCCCCCTATTAGATGGGGTTGGAGCAATGAAGATCCTTTAAAGAAGAGTTTGAGTGCCTTAAATACCTCAGAGATGAAACTGGCGGGGGGGACAATAACTGAAAGAACTTGGGAGAGGAGGAGTTTAGATTTTAGGAAGTGAGTAAGAGGAAATGATCTCAGGTTGGCATCACAGAGCCCGATCCACGTGTGTGGTGGAGGGGGTTTTATTTTACCCACGGGTTGTTTTTATAAGCAGCAGTATCTTGCCCTGGTGAGGGGGATCCCTGGGTGTCCTCTGTGTGTCCTGGGAATTGCGGAGGGGAGGAGGTTGTTTCTGGGCTCTGCCAGGGTGGAGAAGGGTCACATCACAGCAGGAGACACTCTGGTTCTGTGGGAGGGTGAAGAGGTGACCAAGTGGAGCTGGAGAGACTTGAGACAAGAGACTTTAGCAGTAAATACCTGGTGGTAAATGGAGGGGGGGGTAGGGGGGAAGCAACTCTGGTGTGTGTTTGTCAGTAAATCATTATCCATGTATTGATTTGAGCCAAAGACTTTTGCAACTGCTTTTCAGCTTTTTTTCCCTGAGTGCCATGTAGAGCTCACTCTGCCCCTCTGCATATCAGACATGCCCAGGTTGGGCTCAGATACCATTCATTTTTTAGGGATTACAGGGAAAAAAATCATAACTAGGAAATCTGTCACCTTCTTTTGCAGTTCATGGAGGTCATTCTGTAAGTTTTTGAGGTTCAGCTGTGCTGTTATGGTGATCTCAAAGTGTTAGGATTTCTCCTTGAAGCATCTGCCCACTTTCAGCTGCACCTCAGCTTTGTGGGGAGCTGCATGTGCCTCAAGATCACTGAGTTGTGACAAAAAAACTCCACTTACTTTGCACAGGAGAGCTGCAGGTTGAGCTGAGAACAAACCAATCCAAGGCAAAAGTGAAAAGAAACAAATGGAACAAACTTATCTCAGTCTTCTTTGTCTTGTACACCTTTAAATCTGTTCTTCTGTTTCAGTGCTGTAGCTGATTGGTTTTGTATTCAGCATTCTTTGTGTGAATGAATTGTGTTTTTTAAAAATATTATTTATCTATAAATCACCTTGAGAGTAGCTGATAAGAATTTTGGTGCTGCATCTTTTATGTGACCCAGACCTGGCCCATGGATCCTTCCAACTCCAGCTCATGGGTTACCAGACCTTTTTGTGTCATTTCTTAATATTTGTAAGTTTTAGGTATCTGTTACAGAAAGGACAGAAATATAAAAAAGCTCCTGTTCACATTTTTGCCTCAGAATCTTGAGACTAATTTAAAAGGCTGCTTGCTTTGGGACAGGTGAGCTGGTTGATGATGTGGAATTGTTTCTTATTAACAGTGTCTGAAATAAGTCTCTCCAAGGGAAGCAGTAAGTATAAAACAAGTTTTGCAGATCTCTTTGTGAGCAGCTTCTTGGCAAAACCCTTGTCTGATGTGGTAAGTGTCCCACATACCCAGGTTACATCCAGGTTCCTAAACTGAGCAGAATTTAGTCTTGTCCATTCTTTATAAACTGAAGTTCACTTGATGTTGTTTTTTTTCCTTTTTTCCCCCCCCACCCATGATCTCTCCTTGTTGGAACAGAGAAACCAGGAGCTCTCTGGGTTTATAATCCACTATTCTGTATATCTAGGAGCTGACAGTTTACCAGTTGAGAAGAGCTGAACAGAACTTACTGGGAGTGACTTACACTTTCCCATGGCAGGCCTCAGACAGCTCACCTGTTTCCAACTCTTACAGGTAACTGGAGCCCTTCTCCAGACAGGCAGGGTAAACAAATGCATATTCTCCAGGCAGAGTAGGAAAGACAAGCTTTGTTTATGTCTGCCCCAGTCAGTGGAGCTGCATCGTGCTTTAAGGTGCTTCAGTAATTAGAAAAATTGCTGACGGACAGAACTGGGAAATAAATGACATGGGCACAGTGTTGTTATTGCATTTAAAGCTTTTACCTTCACCTTAACACTCAGGCTTAGATGTGTCCTGCTTCCCCACACAGCACAGCCAGTTGCCTTGTGTGCTGCTTTTGCTGGTAAAAGTAAGTATTTAAGTATTGAGCCAACTTTTCACTGGCTTTATGAAGAGTTGGTCATTAGTTACTCTCTCCTGTAGGAAGATGAGCTTCATGGAGGATTTTAGTCTTGGGAAATGAGGTTGCTGGTAGTGAGAAGAACATTGTCATCACACCAGTTGCTGTTGCATTTCCCAGTTGTTGCAGTCCCTGGTGACTGATCAGGGATCCTCCATCCTGCTGGTTTTGCCCAGACTTCACTTTTTTTAATCCAAATATTCATTCATGGCCCCTGTGTGTGGTGACACTGTCTCTTGGCACAGTACCTGCATTATTATTGCAAGTGTTGTCTTGCCTGTTTATTCCACGTTGCCCTGAGCTTTATTTACATGGGACTGTGGGATTATTGGCTGGGACTGGAACTCTGCCTGAAAACACTCTGCCTGTGATGCAGCAGAAGCAGTTGGTTTGTGGCTTCTCTTTGATATAATGTTTTCATTAAGCAAAAACAAGGAGAAGGGTATTTTCAGAAGATGTTGGTGTGCTTGTTTTGGACTGAGCCCTTTTCCCCAGTGAATCAATCCTTGCACAACTCAGCATGACTGGCATTCCCTGATGGAGAGGCAGAAGCTCCACAGCTTCCAGATCAAAGTGGAGGAACCCATCAGAATTTGGGTGTCCCAGCAAAAGCCATGCAGTGGAAGCCTGTGGGTGACCTCAGTGCTGGGTAGGTTTTAGCAGTTGGAAGTCTTTAACAATGGATATTTGAGAGGAAAAGCCTGAGTGCTGTTTGTGTTACTTCTGGGACTGAGCACAGATACATTTATGAAATATTAAACACCTCACAAACTCGCAGAAGCTTTAAAACTCATGAGGGAAATGCTAATGGATTCGAAGTTTGTAACTTTTTAAGCAAAGCATAACTTGAAGATCTGAAGGCGAAACGTTCAGTCTTTAAATTGTTACACAGATATTCCCAGGGAAGTACCTGTGGAAGTGCTTAAAAATGGTGTTCAGATTCAATTTACAAACACACACACTCCCCCCAACAAACAGACACCCCAGAGAACCTGCCTGTGAAATCGTGCAAGTGGACAGACTGTAGAGGAGTTCCTCACCTCCTTTTAAAATAAGTTACTGTATGACAGTCTTTGGAAACAAAGTAGTCGTTGCAGTTTTGAAAACAGACTCCTGATGAAAGGGAAAGTGAAACCTTGACTTTGGACTTGAGTGTGTGCCTTGTTTTCAAAGCTCTGCTTTCATTTACATGTGGAGTTACACCTGACAGGGATCAGTCCATCCCATCCCCATCAGTCCTTCTGGTTTAATTCTACCCTTTATTTCCCAGATAAATCAGTTTCATTCTACACTGTGAGCAAGTGCTTGTAGCTCACAATATGCCCAGCATGCTCCCTGCCCCAGGAGTTGTGTTCACATTCCCCTGTTCTGTGGTGTTTGGGTGTCTGTAGGAAGCTGGTGGTGGGAGGAACAGGGGGTTGGGTACTGAGCATTCACTCCTCTGCCTTTGTTTCTCCCAGGTTCAGGTTTCCTTCACTCGTGGTCCTTGAGGACAGGAGAGCTCTGTGTTCCAAGGAGGCTTTAAAGTTAAACACACACCAAAAGAAAGGAAGGACAGAGCAGTCAGGTAGCTCCCACACTCAGGGAGGATAGCTGAGAGAGACAAGAGTATGTTGGGCTGTTTGCTGTTGTTGCAGTGGGCACAGCAGCTGAGGGGGCTGCCCAGAGGAGCTGTTGCTCAGCATGTGACCATTTGGGGGGGGATTTGGCCCAAGAGGAGTGATGTTTGCTTGGATTATGGACTTTCTGTTGTCCCAGCCTATCACTGTGTGTTGAGGGATAAGCAGGAATGGTTTCCTTTTGCTGTAGCAGATTTAAGTTTGTGGGTTTTCCTTTTATACAAGAATAATGGGAAAGTCTCCTGTGGGTTGTCAGAGTGTTGCTGACAAAAACGTCGAGTGTATCTTGCTCTTGTCCAAAGGAATGACCTTTAATATTAACACATAACCAAAGCTGTAACATCTTATGGATTCAGCAGACATTTATTTGGGGGAGGGAAGGAATAAAACAGTACATTTCCTTTAATTCCTTAGCAATTTTTATGTCATTTCATTGATTTTTTTTTATTATGTTCCCCCTCTTCATTATAAGCCTTCATTCACAAAGTGGTTTTTTTTTTCTGTGGAAATTTACATTGGTTTTGAAATGAGATGGAACATTAGTATAATGAGACTGTATTATAATGAAAGTAGGCTTAATTAACCAGTTATTTAAAGTAGTGATGACTTCTGGAGTCATGTTTATGCTGCAGCTGCAATTGATTTTAATCTTTGAGAGAGCTGCCCTTAGATTAATGGAGAATATTTCTGATTAATAGTCAAGGCCCTCTGTGATAGGGAAAGGGAAAAACTGGTTTTCTTCCCTCTGTGTGTATGTTAAAGAAGCAGAAGAAAGCCTGTAGGATTCTAACCCATCTGAAAAAACTTGTTCCTAAAGAGCCAGAGAGATTGAAGCAGCTGATTTCCCACTTTGGGTGAGTGCACTTAGAGTGGATGTCAGCATCTTCAGATGAGTGTGTGAAATATCTCACAGCACTGTTCTCTTGTGAGCATAGTTTTAATTATTTATGACAGTGACTCTTGAAAATACTACCAAGATTTATGTAGTCTTGGATCAGACTACAGGATTATCTCTGGAAAAAGTGGGTAAACACAGTTCCATAAATCTTGCCTGTATTGATAATTTTGTACTGAGGAGACAACCTTGATGATGAAATGGCAACAAGTCCACAGTCTAAGGTGTGTAATAGAGGCTGCACATAACAGATGAAAACCCACACGGGTGTAACATAATGTTAGAAGAAAAAAAGGCAATTTTGGGGAATATTTATTTTATTTCCAGTCTCATCAGCTTTTGAAAATGGGTGATAATAAAGCGTAACACCCGTGTTGTAAAGGAGCTGCTGATAAACTGCTGCAGCTTCTTGCTGGCCACTCTCTATCTGAGCAAGAGCTGAATGGCTTATTGATCATGTTTCTTCCCCATATGGCTGCACATTTTTTCAGGGGTGAGGTAATTTTGGCTGGATCCTTGTTTTGTGGCTTTGGCCATTTAGATGGTTATCGGGTGTCTTAAGGGCTTAAGTGTAATATCAGTGTGGGGGAAGATGGGAGATTTAAATCATGATGATTATGCTGGTATAACTCAGCCTAGTGGGTTCTTATTACATATAAAAAAGCCCTTTTTTTCCAGTAGTTTCATAAGAAGTAATTTGAGAGTACATTAAAAAACCGCCCCAGCAAAACAAACCCTCCAAAAGCAAGAATGCTGTTCTAGAAGAAGAAAAAAAAGGGGTTATTTTGCAGTTGTGCTTGTATTCTGAAATGGGTTTAATTATGGTGACTTGAACTGCTCTGTGCAAACAAATAATTTGTGGCTTCATCACCTTGATCCTGATAGAAATAACAAAAAGCAGTTGCCATGGATGGAAGGGTCTGTTCTGTGCTTCTGCTGGTTATGATTTTTATCATGAGTACAGCTTGGGTTTGTCTACAGCTGATTTAAGTGAGGTCTGGGTAGTTGTAGGACAAGAAAAATGGAATTCTTACTGTTTTTTTGGTGATGCTGCTGAGAAGAAAGTGATTCAGCAATATTCTGTATTTAAAGCTGTAGGTACAACACAGGAATCAGTTCTGCCCAGTAATGCACTCCCAAATAGCTGCTGTGTGGAATTCTCTGTGAGGAAACCATCCTGTGTCTTTTGTGGATCATTTCTATTGCAAAGAGTCTTGTGACTCCACTTATTTTTAACTCAGGGGAGGGCTTGTTTACCTTTGCAAAGTGACAGTTTTAATGTCATTCTTTGTTAAACTTTCTTCTGAGGGAAGCAGATGATGGAAGAAAAGCTGATTCATTGCTTTGTTTTGCCAAATTAGAGTTTCACTTTTTTTTTTTTTCCCCACAGAATGAGGATTTTCATTGAGTTGTACAAAAGTATTTGAGCAGAAACACCGAAGCATCTTTGGTGACTAATCAGAGTCTGCTGAACACACTGATTTTGTCTGAAGTAAAATTCAATTCAGTATTTTTAAGGTGACTTAAGAGGAGCAGCAGCAGCAAAATTTTGTTTTATGGTTGGTACTCTAAGCCTAATAGGCTTTTTTAATATCTTGGTTATCGAATCTGAGGAGTCTGACTTCTCTTACCTGCATAGTGCATATTTTAATTTGAAGGTTTAAACCTTCTCAAATATTAATTTCTTAACCAGACTGTGCCAGTTATATTTTTCTTTTCTAGAAGAGAAGGTCACACCATCATACAGGAGTTGATTTTTACAGCTTGGGATCTTCATTTCAGAGGATAAGACTCCTGAGGAACAATTTTTAATCTTCTGGGCACGTCGAAGTTTAAAAAGGCTCACTTTGGAGCCACGAGGGGAAAATACAGAAAGAACATGAAATCTAGGAATCTGCATTGTATTCCAAATGTGGAATTAATTGTTAGTGCATCTGAGTTGTAGAGAATCATCTTGCTGAGTTCAGAGGGGTATTTTGGCAGGCTGGCTGGCAGGGTTGGCTTTGAGCCTTGTATTGAATGAGTTGCCACAGTTTGGCATATTGAAATGTGTTTTATTGGAATTTAATTAGTTTTTTTCTCCATGTGTCTGGCAGTGAGAAATATATGAACTATAAGCATACTAATGCACTTCTTTACAACTGTATTGACTGTTAATTTTCTTTATCTGTGTCATAAAATCGTCCTCCACATGGGGAGGGGAAACAAGAATGAACCATTGTCTGCTGCCTTGATGTGTAAAGACCTGCAAGACAAGCTAAAGGTTTTTCCAGCTTAAAATTTAAGACCTGTCTTTGACTCTGACTGGAAAAGCAATTAAATGGTCTGTGAGCTAAGTGTGAAAATTGAGTAATGGAGGAAAGAAGGGTTTGTAGTCAGTTTTTTTAATGTTCTGCTATTGTTAAAATCTGTTTAACATCAGTGACTGGCATTTTTAAGAGGGTGTCCCTGATCAAAGATTCAGTGTGAGTATTTGAAAAAACTGAACCCTAACAGTGAAGGTGCTGGGACATCATCACGTAAAGCCACAGCAAATTAGAGTTGGCAGTCTTTAATTACCTTTTTTTTTTTTAATGTGAAAACTCAGTTGGGATGGCTGGGGATGGTTACAGTAAAAAGAACAAAAAATCCCCAGACAGCCTGGTTTAAAAGGTCTTGGAGGTCACCTCTAATGATGAGGCAATGATGTAATTGGTTTGCATTACATTATTCAAGTCATCATCTTTCCTGCACACTAAAGCTTTTAGGCTGTGTGGAGAAATCACTGGTGAGAATTGGGCAGTCAGCTTATGTTGGGCTGTGAACTCTCCTTTCATTAAATGTGGAGCAGAATTCCAAACCTGAGTTCTGTAGTTCTGAGGCTGTTTGGCCTTTTCAGAATTGAGGAAGCAGTCTGTGTTTATCATGGCTTTTTTTTTTTTTTCCTTTTTATCACTTTTCTTACTGAGCTGACCCAGCTGGAGGTTTAGAACAGGGTGAGAGTCTGTCCAAGGGTGATCACAGCTGATGGAGTTTGTGTTCCTGACTGGTTTGTTTCTTTTGCAGATCCCTTGCAGTTGGCAGTAAATCAGGCTACAAATTCTTCTCTCTTTCTTCTGTGGACAAATTAGAGCAGATCTATGAATGCAGTGAGTATCTTCTTTTTTTTCATCTTTTTTTTTTTTTCAGTCCCTTCAGTTGACTTGGAAAGAATAAGGATCGTTTGACCTAAGAGGAACCCCAAGTGTAAATATCACACAAATACAAAACAATTAACTGCTGGCAGAGTAAAACTTTATAGCAGTGTTCTGTATTTAAATTTAGCAGGGATGTTTTGAAATTTGGTAGGAGCTGTGAGAACTCTGCTTTTCTAATTTTATCCCCATTAGCCAGGTTTTGTAGCAGCTGGGCATAAAAGTAATTCTTTACTCATGTGAGAGTGTCTCTTTTGGGTGTTTATACTGGTTATTGGGACAGTGCTGATACACCTTTATCAAATAAAAGATAATTAAGGCTTTGTTTTCTTTTGTTCATCCTCATATTTGCTGTTAGAAAAGTATTTTTTAACATGATAACTGCAGGTTTACTCATCCAAAAGGGTGAATGATTCAGATTCCCATAACTTCTCAATACTGATCCCAGCTGAGTAAGATATGAATGAAGTGGAGGGAGGTCTGGGGGAGAAGTGGTATCCCCTGCTTTGCCAGCAGTCCACAGACTTCCCTTTTTTGAGGTGCTAATAAGTGAACTATGAGTGCTATGCATGTGTGTCTCTGCTTTCTTGTGAACTCCATGGCAGCAGGTGGTACCAGTAACTATGATGTCAGCATTTACAGAGGGATCCCATGACAGAGTTGTCCTCAGACTCCATTCCCAAAGTGACCTGACCCTGTGGCATCTTAATTTTGGAACTGGGGTGTGATTCAGCTCACCTGTTACCTGCAGTGACAGCCTGATTCTGTACACAGTCAGTGGAGAGAAGTAATTGTGAGGTTCAAATTAGGCACCTGTGGTCAGGTTGTGTTGCAGCTACATCTTCCTATCTGAGTCATGGTCTGGTTGTACTGGTTAATAAGTGGCTTGAATTCCATTTTCTGCTGTTGAGTTTAGGTACCTGACCTCTGTAGTATGACAGGCACTCACAGTATCTGTCCTGATACCACCCCAGGAGGCTCAGTGAAGATGACTCCTGTTACACAAGACACTGAATAAATACACTGGGAGGTCGAGTGCACTTTGCAGGACTGTCTTCTAGGTAGTCCTTGAAAGAACTACAGATTGGATAGAGAGCCTTGCTCAAGACCTTGCAATAAACAGATAAAGCACCTGGAACTGGAATTTAGGCCTGCTGATTTCAGTCCTCAGACTGTTCTGGGATGCCTGTGTTGTTGTGATCTCTTTGATATTGTAAGTTTTCAGAGAGTTAAGTAACATGTAGTAGGGTCATAGAATGGTTTGGGTTGGAAGGGACCTTAAAGCTCATCTCATTCCACCCCCCTGCCATGGGCTGGGACACCTCCCACTGTCCCAGGTTGCTCCAAGCCCTGTCCAAACTAGCCTTGAACACTTCCAGGGATGGGGCAGCCACAGCTTCTCTGGGCACCCTGTGCCAGGGCCTCCCCACCCTCACAGGGAAGAATTTCTTCCTTATGTCCAACCTAAATTTCCCCTCTCAGTTTGTTACTCCTTGTCCAATGGCTACAGAAAATGTAATGTTTTTTGGCCTGTGTAAACCAGACAACCTTTGCTCAAAGCAGACCTAAATATTTAGAGATCTTTTATTTTTGCATGAGTTAAATAGTTTTCAGTTTTGGACTTGCAAACTGTGCCTGTTAAAACTTGATATGGGGGTGGAGGGTTTCCTGTGTTTTGGGTACCTCCTTTCCGAGAGGAAGGTGTTTGGAGGCCTCCTGGACAGAGCCTCCTGCTTCCCACTTTGGTTTAACTGGGTCTAAAGGCTTTGTGTTGTTTGGAGTGAGCACTGTTGAGAACCCCCTCCCTCTCTTCTGGAAGATTGATATGCCAGCTCTTGTGTAGGTGTTTAAACTAAACTACAGAATATGTCCCAGCTGTCTCATGTTTGAGACAGGGACTGAAAAGATGGGAGATTTGGCTGCTCCCATCACTGACTTCTCCTGTGACTGTACAAATCTGCCTCCCTGTGCAGTTTATCCCTCTGTAAAAACAAGCATTAGATTGAAAGGTGCTTTAAGGCTTAATGGATGCTTCCAACATGCTTCATGTTCTTGGATTAAAAATGGAATAAAGGCAGAGCTGATCATAATCTAGCTGGCTCTAACCAGCTCTTGTCTGTGATGCTCCATGCTTGTGTTTATGAAACTAATCTTGTTATGTATTTGCTTGTTCTCTTCTTGCTGCTGGGACTTAATTTGTTTTGCAGTTCTTTTTGTTCTTGCTGTGTTTTGAATCTGAATTTCTGGCAATGCTCAGTTGTGTAGTGTAAAGAAGATAATACTAATAGAAAAAAAAACCCCTGTGAGTAACAGCATTGCTATAGGTCTTTAGTGCTGCTAAACATATGATTAATTCAGGTCAGCTGAATATAGGATGGGCAGTATAGCCTGGCACTCTGAATGGTGGCTGTTGGGAAATATAAATTACTTGGCAGCTGTGAAGAGATTTTATCTCTTCTTCCTGTTAGGGGAAGACAGAGGAGCAGAGGTGCATCCTGTATTTTTCAAGTGAATTTAATTAAAAGCCCATCACAAATCCTTTCTCTAAAGGTAACTCTCTGTATCATAGTCTTTTTTTTATGGTGAGACTGAAGGATTGTCAATACCTTTGAAGCATTTTGCACGTTGAAAATTTTCTCTCCCAATTGTTCAGTTCTTGACAGGGCTCTTCCCTGTGTGTTTTCCCTGCTGCTCACCCTTCCCATCAGTGCAGCAGAGGACAGCACTGTTCCCAGCTGAATCTCTGATGCTGCTCCTCTTCTGAAATGCAAGTTCTCATGTCTGGGAGAGTGACAAATCCCAGCAGCTGTGTCTGAGCACGATTGTCCCTGAATGGGGAGAGAAGCTGTGCCTGTCTGGGAGCAGGGAGCAGTCACACTGTGGTTTTGGGGCCTCTGCTGGTCTTCTGGTCCTTGTAAAAGGATGTCATCATTTTGAAGGACTCCAGGCTTAGATGGAAAGCTGATAACCCATCCTCTGAAATATTTGAGAGTCTCTTATGTAACTAGTTTGATTCAAGGAACGCAGATGAGCGTTTCAAAGTCTGCACACACATTTATTGAAGCAGATTTTTATGTTTCTTTTTCATGTTTTGTGTGGTATCAAGAAAATGGAGACCAATTCCTTGAAAACAAAGTCATTACCAAAATGCATTATCCCTATTGCATGAGAAAATTGAATTTTCAAAGCCTCTCTTGGCTGTTTTTGTCTTCTCTGGAAAAGTACCATAATAAATACAAGATGTAGATAAAAGTTAATTATGTTGCAGAGAGTACTGAAAATGCATAGTATAAACCTGCTCCTTTTTCCATAAAGGAGGCTGTTTCTCTCCAAAGAATGTAGAACATTAAATATTTTTTGTTCCTTTTCTTGAAATAACTGCCCAGAAAAAGCACTTTGAAAGCAGACATGTCACACAGTGATGGCAGCATCATATGCTGAGAATGTTGAACAGAACTTTTTTCATGGAATTTCTGTCACTGGTGATGAGAACGGTGCAAGTTAATTATTTAATGTGTCTCTTGGCCAAAAGAGAAGCCTTCAGAAACAAGCTCTTTTGGTTTTGTTTTGTTTGTTCTTTACTGGCAGTTTTATGGTTTGGAATGTGTTAAGCATTGAGCTAATCCAGAGACTGACTCCTGAAAAATTTGTTTTGATGGATCAAAGCCAAAGGCTCAAGTCACTTGTCTTGATTCGGTTCAGTAATGAAAGGGCAGGTGTAGCTGGTGGCTGTGAAGGAGCTGCAGAGCCTGGTAAAACTCTCTCCAGCTTTTTTCCTGCTGCCAAAACTCTGTCCCCTGTGTCCCTGGGGATTTTGGAGAGGAGCTTCAGGGGATGGGAGTGGGAGCACAGATGCCAAAGTGACTGGTGGTGGCACTTGGGCTCCTGCCAGCTCAGTCCAGTGCTGTGCTGAGATCAGATGCTCTGGAAGTGCTTCATTGCCAGAGATCCTGGGCTCTGCTCCCTCCTGCTGCCTTCCCCACATTCTGAACAGGAACTTGTGTTCCTCATTTTGCTTCCAGAGCTTCCATAGAACACTTGGCAAACCTGACACTGGTTTATGGCTCTTCATAAACGTTGGGCTTCAGTGATTCCTGCACAAATTGCTTTTAGGGACTGTCAGGTGAAAGATGGTGTGTGTGGAAGTACTAATTGATGGCTGCTGCAGTCCTGTAACAATTGAGTTTACCAGCTTCTTTCGGTGCCATAACCTTTCTTTGTTCATGTGGAAATACCAAGGCTTTTGGTCATCAAAACCCTCCCATGCATATACAGAGCTTTGAAAGCAAAACAAAAAACACAGATAATAAAAATGCCCCAAAAAACCTTTGCTTTCCTAGATTTCTGCAGAGATAAAAGAAGGTTGTAAAATTCTGGAATTTGATCATTTGCTGGATTTTGTATCTTTGGGGGGTTTTTTCCCTCTTGGATTCTGGGCACAGGGGAATAGATGCTCTGTTCTGAATGGTAAATTTGCATAACACTTCAGGCTGGGGGGGAGGAAATCTCTGTAAATCAGCACTCACTGTGCATATTTTCTGCTTTAAAAACCTGCCCTGCATCCCACCTTTGAGCTGTTGTGGCAGAAGGTTTGTGGTGATTGACTGTATTTTCACATAGACTGAACCTACGATTCTATGATTTTCTTAGACAGTATTTCCTGTTGCTGTGCATCATTCTTCTCCCCTGAAATGTCCCTCTGTGTTTTTCCCTGGTTGCTGTGACCCCCCAGCTGACACAGAAGATGTGTGCATTGTGGAGAGGCTCTTCTCCAGCAGCCTGGTGGCCATCGTTAGCCTTAAAGCTCCACGCAAGCTGAAGGTTTGTCACTTCAAGAAGGGGACAGAGATTTGCAACTACAGTTACTCCAACACCATCTTGGCTGTCAAACTCAACAGACAGGTGAGTGGTGGCTTTTCCTGGCTGAAAAGGAGTTGTGGGTCTTATTTGTGGCATTTCCTCTTCTGATTGCTGTCTCTTCCTTTGGGTATTTGAAATTCACTTGTACTTTTCCAGCTGTGGCTTCTGTGTGGCATCTCAGTACTGATATTTGGTTAAGTATTTTTGGTTCTGTGTTTGTGTATTTACTCAGGAAAATGCCCTGGATAAGCTGGGCAGGCTTTGAGGAGTAGGTTGGACTAGAGACCTCCTGAGGTCCCTCCCAGTGTGAATCATCCTGTGATCCTAAATGTGAATATATGTGAGACTGACAGCGTCTCCTCAGGCCTAAACATGGATATTTATTGACTACTTGAATTTTTAAATACAGTTTGCTGAATTCTTTTAAAAAACAAAAAATATCACTCAACTGGTGTAATTTTTAAGTGAAGTACCTGGAAGTGCAGTTTGCTTTATCACTAAATCCTTAATAGGATCTTCAGCAAATGGAGACTTCTCTGTCTTCAGCCAATTCATTCAAAGCAGAGAGAATAGCATCTGAAGGAGAAAATCTTAATGTCTGTCATTGCCCCCAAAAATTCATTATGGGAGAATGGGATTCCTGTTTAAAATAAAGAGGGAAACATGTTTAAAAAATGAGGGCTAATTTGATTTCTGGCATAGTGTTAAATAAATAACATTTAGTTAGTCATCCAGAGGAATTTTGTCCTTTTTCCCTTTTCTAGAGGCTGATAGTATGTCTGGAAGAGTCTCTTTATATACACAACATACGAGACATGAAGGTATTACACACAATCAGGGAGACACCTCCCAATCCTGCAGGTATGTTGTAGAATCCAGCATAACTTAAAAGTGCATTCTGTGTCAGTGTCTGTTCCCTACAGGGAACTGTAGTTGTTAATTCCACTTTCAAATAAAAGTAACAATTAAATACATGAGTGTTGTCTGAAAGGCTGTGTGTTTGATCTGGGTGAGGTTTTTGAGAACAAGCAGCAGACTCTGCCTTAAACTGCAGCTTCCCAGTATTCTGGTCTCCTACAGTGGATGTGTTGAAATGTTAGAAGCAGTAGAGATAAAAACTGGATTTTGACAGCACTTGGTACAGTTAAAGGCTTTGTCAGATTAGTGCTTTAGGAATTGTGGCAGATGTGGGAAATTCTGCTGTTTAATCAGGGGTTTTTTTAGTTCTATTGCTATTCTCCCCTTTCTGTTTTATATTAAATTTTAACTTATGCTAAATAGCTGAATATGTTGCAGGTTGACTGAGATTACTCATCTCTGTTCTGTTGATAACTCAAGTTATCTTTGTGACTCTCAAATGCAGAATCAGAAGGTTTTGCTGCTTAAACCTTGGAATTTGCCTCATTCTAATTCTGTTTCTGGATCCCTTCTAGGGTTATGTGCTTTATCAATAAACAATGATAATTGCTACCTGGCCTATCCAGGAAGTGCAACTATTGGAGAAGTACAAGTCTTTGACACCATCAATCTGGTAAGGAACTCTGAATGCTGTTTCCACCTCTAAAGATGCAGGTTTGGGAAATTATTTAATTGCTCAGAGAGGAATTACTGGACTCTTAGGTTTCTGTGCATCAGTTTGCAGTATCTCTGATAGCCAGACTTTTCAGTGTCAGCAAAGAAAATTCAGGTGCTAATGTTAGATTTAATTAGTAGAATGTGGCAACTAGGTGGAACAGAGTAATTTCTATTTGAGTTGTCTTCCTACTGCTTGTACTCTCTATGCACATGCTTCAGTGATAATTTTACGTTCTTAGCAATTACTGAAACAAATATTGAAGATACTGTCCATAAATTAATGCCCATATTTACCTTTAATGCTCCTAAATGTGCAGTCTTAAACTGCACACATGTAGCTTTTAACCTGTCCTGTGCTAAGGTTCTCTTTTATTGATTCACTGCAGAGAGCTGCTAATATGATCCCAGCTCATGATAGTCCCTTGGCTGCTTTGGCATTTGATGCAAGTGGGACTAAACTTGCCACTGCCTCAGAAAAGGTAAGGAGGCTTTTGATTGACTTGCCAACAGTGATAAAAATCAAATTTGCCACTAAGTATTTTAAGGAAGTTTAAATGTGCACAGTTCTCTGTGCAAGTGCCAAAAAAAGAAGGCTTAGTTACAATGGGAAATCTAAGTTAAGAACTGTTAATGACATTTGACACAATTTCCATGCTGTGAAATACTGGATAATAAGATTATTTAAATAAAACATTTTAATCTGGCTATAATTAGGGCAATCCTTGAAGTCTTTCTCCTTTTAGTGCAGGATACTTATTAGAAATTAGTTGCCTTGTTTTGCTGCTGTCTTCCTAATGAAAACAAGACAGTTAAAGTCAGAATAGAGAGAAGTGCCTTGCTAGTCTTTGGCATGTGATGACAAATCGTTCATGTAATGTGTATAAATTAGAGAGTCTGAAGTCTCTGCTCTTTTGAGTAATAAGCTCAGACTATAAAGGTGCAACTGATTGCATCTGATAAAGGCACAAAGACATCCAAGTGACTGCACTCGTGGTGCTTGTCTGGTGTGGTCGTTTTCATGATCAAATATGATAAGAAGGGCTGGTTTTGATGCACAGCTTGTTCTCCACATTAGTAGCTCCCACCTCTTGTTTCTGTGCTCTTCAAACACATCCTACAAACAAGCTCCATAAATATTTCATGTAGTATCTGGAGTGCATCACGGCAGTAAGTTAACAGCAAAGTGGTTTGCTGCTTCTGGTTGTATTCTGCTTGCTAAGGCTAATACACACTGAATCAGCTTGAAATGAAAAATGATTTTTTTTTTCCTTTACAGGGGACGGTAATAAGAGTCTTTTCCATTCCAGAGGGACAGAAACTCTTTGAATTCCGAAGGGGAGTGAAGAGGTAAAGTTCAACTGGGCTAATTACCCAAAGCTCATTCCTTATGGTTGATTTCCACTATGTTCTGCAATTGAGCTGGCATCCTGATTTTTTTTTTTGCCTCTTTTCATCTTCATTCATCCTTGCATCCATGCTTATAACAGTTTCAGCTTGAATGTCTTCCAATTTCATTCCTTTGGACTTGACTATTCTACAAATCAATCCTGTCAGAATTGTACTCCCTCTTGCCTTTTAAAAATTTATTGGTGAGGGAGCTTGTTTAAAGTGGGTCACCTTTTGTAGGAGATATTGCATTCTTGTGGCAATTGGAGGCAGTACATCAAATATTCTCTCTCTCTTCTAAATTCTTCTAGTCCTGTGGTCATTAATAGCCATTGTGAAATGGTACTGTGATTTGTGGTAATAGTAACTCTGTAGTTCTGCTGCATTTTATACAAAGGTAAGGCTGAGTTCAGATTGTTTCTAATTGATCCTCACATCTGGTATTCATCAGAGTTGAACATCATTAATTAACCTTGTACTTGCATTGCTTCAAGAAGGTCTCAGAATTCAGAATGCTTATTATGGAAGGTTTGGGGTTTTTTTTCTTATTTGCAAAGTAGTGATGACTGAGAAATCTGCTTAATTAAGCCAAATACTTTGGCTGTATTATTTTATTTTGTTTTTCTTCCCCCTCTCCCAGGTGTGTGAGCATCTGTTCGTTGGCCTTCAGCATGGATGGCATGTTTCTGTCTGCATCCAGTAACACAGAGACAGTGCATATCTTCAAACTTGAGACTGTGAAAGAAAAGTAGGTTTCAGATGTGCCTTAGATTTTTGAAGGAGAGGGCTTTAAAATTGATTATACTCAACAGGAGGAGTTCTCCAAAGTGTGGAGAGGCTCTTTTGAACACTTCTGTAAAGTAAAGGGCATAAGAAGTCACTTATGAATCAGCAGCTGCAGCTGAGCTGTGTACTGTGCTCCCACTGAGTAGAAAAGGTGTTTCTGCCAAAGAGAACTTGGCCATCCTTGACAGGAATATGGAGCAGTTTTAATGTTTTTATTTTTTAGCATTTACATTTGTTTCACCTTCTCTGACATCCATATGGGAAGAGCCATTTCAGCAATGCCTTCCAACTGCATACAGGACTTTAAAAGGCACCAAGTTGTGAAATGTTCTTATTTATGATTTGAGAGGACAGCATTATTACATTTCTGTGGAAGTTGTTGGAAACAATGATTTGCTTAGTGATAAAGAGATTAATAAAACCTTGAGGCGTAGCACTTTCCAGTAGGCTCTGCTCTTGTATAATGAATATTATGAAATGCAGTCTTCTATGTAGAAGTATCAGTTTACAATCAAACATCCTTAAATAACAGGCTGAGGATATTGTAGGACACATTTTGCCCTGTAGCATAAATGAAGTGTGTTTAGAGTTCTCAAGGGTGTTAGTTATTTCTGAAGAGGAACAAATAGCTGCTTAATATCTTCAAAAACATTTCAAAGTGTTCACAGACTTTTCAGAGGTGAAGACAAAGTCGGTCACTTTTCTCTTCTGACTTGCAGACCTCAGGAAGAGCCTACAACCTGGACAGGATACTTTGGGAAAGTGCTGATGGCCTCCACAAGTTACCTGCCCTCTCAAGTAACAGAGATGTTCAACCAGGGCAGAGCCTTTGCTACAGTCCGCCTGCCCTTCTGTGGGCACAAAAACATCTGTGCCCTTGCCACGTGAGTACAGACATGGAACCTGCATTCCCCACCCTGCTGGGTGATTTGGGCTCTGGGGAGGCTGACACTAAAACATAACCCCATCTGCAGCAGAGCAATGGATCCACCTGTGATCATTTCAGAGCCTCTTCCAGTTCAAGAGCAGAATGTCAGAGCTAACACTTCACAGTCCTGTGAGGGAGGAGGAAAAGGCGTAATATTTGGATGGGAATAGCCCATTTCTAAGTGTTGTTTAAAAATGTCTTTTAATTTTGAAAGAAGAATGATGAGAACAGACCCATGGGCTTTTATGGCATTTGCTTCCATTAGTGCTACAAGGAGTGATACTGTGTGTTGTAAGCAAATTGCAAAATTAAGCAATCCAGGCTAACCATTAAAGAAGTCTTTGAAAGCAAGGTCATATAATTCTTGTCTCTAAAACAGCGTAGTGTTCATTAAAGTTAATTTTGAGGACTAAATCTAATCTTTTATGCTGTCTTCCTCAAAGGCAGGTCCCATTTGGCACAGCTACCAAAGCAATAAGCTGAGCAGTAGTAAACTTATTTTGTGGAGGTTTTATAGTTTTTATGCCAAATTGACTTCATGTCTGTACTCTCACTCCTCTGATCTCCAAGCGCTCTTTAAGCAATAATTAAGCTTTGTAAATTTTCTGAAATAAGTAAATCCTTCCCGTTAGAATATTTGTCTCTGGAGTTGCACAGACCTTGATAACAGGATGGTAACTTCTGAATCTGTTTTAATGAATTATATAATTGCTTGATTCATGTGGCATCCCATTAGCCCCAAAATGTGGTTATGCCATGACTTTTTAACACACAGTTCTTTCCTGGGTGCTCTAACTGTTAACAGCCTTCCCTGCTTAGGAAAAAGAGTGTGGAAAATTATGCTTTAAAGTCATAGAATTTTGTAGGTTGAAAATAAAACTCTTGAGTCCAACCATTAAATCATTGGAAGGGAGGAGAGTGTGCTCCCTTATGTTATTTAATAATCTTATTTATCTGTAATCTCTCCCCTAAACCCTTCTAGTATCCAGAAGATCCCTCGTTTGTTGGTGGGAGCTGCTGATGGGTATCTCTATATGTACAACCTAGACCCCCAAGAAGGAGGAGAGTGCACACTAATGAAGCAGCACAAGTAAGTCCACCTTAGCTGAGACTGTTGTGTGTTGTATTTTATTTCTTTTCAAAATCCAGTTTGTTCTTAAGCTTCATTCTGTTCTGGGAAAGTCTAACTTAGAACAGCTCATTTCTTTTTAAACTAATCCTTTTGCAGACCTCTGACATGGATGGGTAACTTCAGAATCCCCCTGAGCTTTCTTTCCAAGTATCCACTACCCTAAGCTCTGCTTAACCATCAGAAACTTAAAACTGTCTGAGTGCAGTGAGGGATCAATCGCTGTTTGCTGTGTGATCCTGTTTCCTCTTGGCAGTTTGAGTTGAGTTACTTAAACAAGAACTTGAAACGACTGACACCATCCTCTCCATCAATAAATGAAGTGGTTACAAATATGAGAAAGGGATGTTAATTCTGACTTCACAGGGGGGAATCTGGCCTATGAAATTATCTGTATTCTCTCTCTGCTGGTGTCCTTAATAAAATTCCTTGCATGTAGACTAGTCAGCCAATGTTCTGTAGCAGTACTGTAGGACACTTAGGAAATACAACAATGCATTCTGTTTTTCAGTGACATTTGGCAGGAAAAACTGGGGTAATATAGTCAAATTACTTCATCAGTCATAGAATTAAAGAATTAAACTCACAATGATAATTCAGGTTTGCAGCTTTGGTCAATCTACAGTAATGGTCAAAAATCATACATTTATCAGAACATTTTAAGGCATGATGTCTGGTGTCACAGGCAGATGAAATAAAGCCTCAGAGGGAAGCAATTATCAAACTCTGAAATGCTCTGAAATACTTTTTCTAGAGGATTTTGTAGTATCTGTGTATGAAGCAACCACTTCTGTGGTGGACAGAGCTCAAAACAATCTATAATATTGCTAATTTGAGTGGGTTTTTTTTTTTAAATATGCATTCTTGATTCTTTTTTCCCTAGTATTAGCCACTAGGATTCAGATCCTGATGCTGTGTGAGAGGCAAACAGGATGCTGATGAGTCTTAGTGTTAAATACAAAGTGTTATTAGGTGCCTTTCTGACAGGCCTCTGGAACAGAAGGGACCAAATTCCTCCTGTAGCATTTCTGTATATATTACTCTTGCACGTCTGATGAGATACTTTGCTGTAGCTGTCAACCAAAGCTGCAGAATATCCACAACCAAAGCTGCAGAATATCCACAACCAAAGCTGCATTATATCCACAACCAAAGCTGCAGGATATCCAGGTAGGTCACCTCTCCAGATAACCTCTCCCTTCCTGGCAGGCTCGATGGCAGCATGGAGCCAGCCAACGAAATCCTCGAGTCTGCATCCCACGACCGGCCGTTGGTAGCGCAGACGTACAGTGCCGCTGTGACTAAAGGTACATATGTGCCTTCCTCACCCACAAGGCATGGTAAGGAGAAGGCTGGGAGTGGGGCAGAGAGCACCTCTGCGTGTTGCTTCGTTCTAGATGGCTGTGTGAGCTGGTCCACGTCAGCACGGAGCTTTGCGTGACTGCGTGTGCGAGGTGGAGCATTGGTGAGCAGTAGGAAAAGAGCACTCGTGGTGTACAGTAGCCTTCTGTAGATGGAGCACTTGTCTTTGCTGCTTTCTGGGTAGAATTTTGTCTTGAATTGTGGTTGATGGCTGTAGTGATAGTTCTAGTGCTTGCCAGATGGTTCTTGAGATGCCCTAATGCAGTTACTTCATACGGTTCTGTACCAAGACCTGGTGCAAAGCATTTGAATTATAGCCCCTCTCCTTTTTATTTTTTTTTGTAGCAAGGCTGATAAATGCTGCAATTGTTCCTTTATGGGAACAGTGACCTTTTAGGCTGATTCACTGCTCTGTTAAATCGAGAGGATGAGAACTTGGTTAATGATGCAGCTCTGCAAGTCAGTGGAGCTTTTGCCATGTCTGGCACTCAGGTTAGAGCCTCACTGCAGAGGAAGGACAGTCAGCACGTATCTCATCTGTACTGCACCTGCAGCTGTAATGCATCTGTGGAGCCTGAAAAACAGCCTGCCCAAAGCACCAGTGTGCATTGCACACACCCACAGAGGAGCTTAGTTTCGTTATGATCTGCTCTTGGCTTGGAGAAACACAGTCATGAAACAGAGTCATGATAAAAGCAAACATAGGGTGGCAGTGAAACTATTCCAAGTAATGCCTGGTACTTCAGCTCTACTCACTCACTCTAGACCCAAAGCTTAGATTGTTGCTGCTGATTCCCCAACTCCTTGTTCCTCTCTCTCCAGCCTATACGGATGACCTGGGTGCTGTGGGTGGAGCTTGCCTGGAAGATGAAACCAACTCACTCAGATTGGATGAAGACAGTGAGCATCCCCCCATGATCCTCCGGACAGACTAAACTTGGACCTGTGAACTCACTCCTGAAGCAGAGAACACTGGCTTGATGTTTCTTGAGGAACCTCGTGTTATGCTGCTATGAACTTTGACATGAGTTGGGAGAGAGGATGACAGACTCTTACAGTTTTAAGTCGTAGCTGTAGTCCTAATTCTATACAATTGGAAAAATATATGGTTTTCAATTCAGTGGCTTTTAATCTTGCTTATCTATTTTAGCTGTGTCTATTTTTTTTTGTTGCCAAAACCTGCTGTCTGTGCAGCCCTCAGAGCCTACTAGCTTTGCATGCCTTCATGTGCCAAGCAAGCATAGGAGGGGGAGAGAGAGAGAAGCCACTTTATAACAAACTCAAGTTTGTATTTTTTTTATATATGTACATAATATTTAGCCTATATAAAGAAGGAGTAGAGAAGTGGTTCTGGAAGCTGAGACTAGTTCTGCACTGACAAAGGTCCAAATGGTTTCCTGTGCATGGGCTTGCAGGCATACCTAGTGACTGACATGGCAACCTTTCAAATGCAATGGCCTGTTTTTTTGGGTTCTCCCTTCCCTTTCCTGGACCATTTTGTTAATTAAAATTCCTTCTGAATGTTGTGTATTTGTGGGACTGTTCTGTTTGTGGGAATGGAAAACTGGAAGTGTTTCCCTGCTTAAGGATATAGAATATGGAAAGTGCCTTTACAGGGAAGGAAAGGAGTTGCTGCAGGAAGAAAGCTAGAATGAGGGAAGAATTGTTAGAGAATTTTGTTTGTACACCTTTAGTTAGCTGTGTCTAGTAGTAGTGGCTGATAAGAGTGTGGGTATTTTAGAAGAGAATTGGAATGCACTTTCTTTCTCTCCTGTTAGATTGTCCTGTTTTCTTGGCAGAGAAGCAATAACATTTTTTTATACTTTTTTTAAATTATCCAAAGCAAGGATTCTGTCAGGCTGGAGGGAAATCCCTGTATCGTTTGGCAGCCCCACTCTATATAAACAGCCTTAAGGTTTTCTGCTGGAAGGCATAGCTCTCAATTCCTGCTTCTTCTCAGTCTGGGGCTGACTGCACTGCTCTAATAGTGAAGGTTCATGATTTTTTTTTTTCAGATACTGATGTAAATATAAATGATTAAATGATTGATTTTTCTTCTGGGTTCTCTTCTGCTGGTAACAATGCTTTCTGTTTTGTTTTGTGTTTTTTTTCATTTCCCCTCTCATCAGAGTACCTCTTGTGATGCACTCAAGGACTGGTTGTCTCTTTGGCAGTTTTGGAATAAATCCTTAACTGTCCTGATCCTGGCTAGG
The DNA here is from genome assembly GCA_013400695.1 of Neodrepanis coruscans. Classification (NCBI taxonomy): domain Eukaryota; kingdom Metazoa; phylum Chordata; class Aves; order Passeriformes; family Philepittidae; genus Neodrepanis; species Neodrepanis coruscans. Next base: position 4,676 of record VYZS01018569.1, on the reverse strand, counting down.
TCTTTCCAAGGCTGAGCAGTGCTGCAGACTATTTTTAGGGTTGTAATGTGCCTTCTCCCAAGTCTTGGATAACAGTTAGTGGGCAAGTGATTAGCAAAGTACTTGGTGAGTGTTACTTTCCTTTGCCAAAACAAGCCTGCTTTGCCTTTTGTGTAGCAATGAGAGTTGTTTCCTTTCCCTCTACTGACTGCTTGCAAAGAAGTAAAAACAAAACCAGACAAGGAAATTGCAGATCTTGAAAGGACAGAGGCTGAGTATTCCAGCTATGCATGAACTCCCTACCACAACCAGGCACTGATGTGCTTTTAGGGTTTGGTAACGTTAAAAGTCTTCTCCTGAGCAGTAGCAGGCAGTTTGTTCTCAAAGCCTGTGTGAGTAGGTGGGCTTTCCCTGCCTCTAAAAGTACAGAAGGAGGTGGTAGCCCCCTGTCAGTGGAAGGTGTTTGTAACACGAGCATGTATGGGACAGAAGGGATCAGTGTTGTTTATTCACTGAAACCTTGACTGCCCCAAGGAGTTGGTTGGAGTGCCTTGTGGTGTCCTCTTGTGAGCCCAGCACATTCACAACAGACCCCTGAGTCATGCTGAAATCTCTCTTAGTCTCTTAACTTCAAGATCTGGCTTACAACTCAATTCCATGGTCTGGAATTATTTCTTTTTTTTTTTTATTTTACTGCAAGTGCTCTCAGTTTTGCTGTGGGGCTCTGAGCTGCAGAGTAAAATACAAATCCCGAAGTAAATACGAGCTCAGTGAGCTTTGGCAAACTGAACCACCCAGGAGGTGTTGGACTAAAGCTGGTAACATTCCTGATAACATCCTTGGAGGCTTGGCCTAGACTCTACAAGCACAATTAGCAGTAAACATGCACCAGCAACACAGGTTTGCTAAGCACACAAGTTCTACAACTCTTCAGTGTAACAAAGGCCATGTTACATAGTAAGAGACACCCTTAATGTAGTTACTAACTCCACTGCTACAAATGGGTAAAATTTATTGTACTAATTTTACCCTCTTCTTAGCTTGCACACCTTATTTTCCACAGATGAGTTTGAGATCCAGTATTCACTGTATTTGTGTCTTCCATATGCTGTAGTGTGCTCCTGCTCCTGAGTCTCACATTCTGGAATTACCCTACTTGATTCACTCTTAAGTAGAAGCTGGAAGCCAGTTAAAGTATTTTTTGTTGTTATAACAGGGAAAAATCTTTCTAGAGAGCAGAAACATGAATATTTTTGGGGTTGGTGACCAACACAGAGCTAGTAGGGTGGAGGAGGTGGTCTCTGGTCCCCACTGGCTGTGTTTTTGAGAGTGGTGACAGTAGTTTGTCTGAAGTTCATTGCATGCTGATACAAACTTTCTCAGATAAAATAATGACTAACAATTTCCCTGTGATGGCCTTAGGCCCTCAGTAACCGCCCTGTTGTGGTGTGCTACCAAAGTTAGAAGCCTTTCAGGTTGGGGGTTCATCCCAGTGACACAAAGATGTTTTTGTTGTTTGGTTTTTTGTTTTTTTTTTTCTTTAAACATACCAGAAATGCTGTTTGCAGCCGCATCCTCACCTGAGAATGCAGCATGTGATTGCACTGTTGTTCTCTGTGGATCAAGTGATGTCTCAACATTTCTGTTCTGATGTTCTGACAGCCCAGGGTAAGCCAAGGAGGCTCCAGCCCTGTGCTGTGGCCATGGGCTTAGTCATGAGGTATGGGAACACCTGTACAGTCCCTCTTGGTTCAGACTGACCTTCCTTGGAAGGACAGTGTTCTCTCTAGCCTGTCTCTCTTGATTCAGGCTGCACATCTTGATAGCTTTTAACTTAGTGGAGGGTTGGGGCAGAGATAATTGAAACAACCAAAGCTGGGGAGGGGGGAACACTGAAAATCCTAAACTCAGGTCTTAGCTTGCAGTGGGATCAGTTCCCAGTGAGTACCATAGGGAGGGAGCTGTTTCTCTTGATGTGCAAATAGGCAGCAAGTGCAGGTACTCAGCTGCTGTCTCAACATCTGTCTGTTTACTCTGTATTTCAAGTTCAGAGGCAGAAAGCTTTTATCTGCTCTGGTCTCTTCTTATGTCGCTGTTTCCAAAACACAAGTGATAGATATGAATCTAGCAGTTGAAAGGCAGGGCCTGGCAGAGGAGGAGGAAGTAGAAAGCATCAAGAGTTAAGTAAAAGCTGTTTGTTCTGATGCCCTGTTCAGGCAGACACTGGCACGAGTGCTCCCTCTGTGATCAGGTGTGTGCTTGTACCTTGGCTGCTTCAGGTCCTGCACAGCAAGTTTCTTGGCTCTGTGTTTTGCAGAGGGTGGGGGTAGAGGTGGTGGATTTTCAAGTCTGCCTGAATTGAAACAAATATCTGAGAAGACTTTTTGTGCAGTGGCAGGTGTCTGCACAGAGGAAACTCTGACCTATGTGTAATAGAAGGCAGGAGTGAGCTGAGGAGCCACAGGCTTGGGGAGTGGGTTAGCACAGAGCCCTGAGCAGAGCTCTCTTCATTACATCTCGTGCTGTGCTTTCTTGGCTCCAATAATGGCATGAGCACCAAAGCAACATGCAGTAGGACAGTAGAATTTCTTTCCCTGTGGGTTGCTTGAGCTGTTCAGTATTCCACTGGTGTGTGCAGATGCTCCGCTGCTGTTTGCAGAGCGACAAGAGTCTTTGTCCAGAGAGTTGGTGGGGATTAATCACTGCAGAGGTTGGGAAGTTTTATTCTGTGCTCCAGCTGTCCTGGCTAACAGTTGACTTTAGTTAACCTGTTAACATCTGAGAGCAAGGCTGAGTGTCTTCTCCACGTGTGCCGAGCAGGCCTTTCTTTTTCTGGAATCTGCTGCCCCCTGAAAGGCTTGCAATGAAGAAAGCATGGCTCTGACTGTAAATAAATCCTTTCAGATTCCAATTGTACAACCAAAGGAATGCAGCAAATTCCTATTTTTCTAATCGTGACATGCCTACATTTTAATGCTCTTCCAACTGGCAAATCTCATCTAACACTGCTTTGAAAATAACGGGCAAGAAGTTTTAATCCTGGCTTGCAAACAGCTGCCATTGTGCTCGTTACAGGTGTCAGTGCTGTGGCTTTGGCCATTTGACCACAGGGGTCTGCGCTGACTCCCCTGCATGTGTCTGACTCACGAGTGGGGAGTTCTTCCTGAACTTGTAGCTCTGGGTTTCTGTGGGGCTCTGACTCAGCCCTATGTCTGCCTGGATCTATTTGCTCTTGCATTTGCTTCCTCACCTGGAGAAACCCCTGCATCCTGCAGTGCTCACTGACTGTTCGGTATCTGTGTTGATAAGTGGAAAAATCTGTCTAACATTCCACCTCACCAAGTGTCTGGCTCTCACTGCTAGCCCATCGCTCTTTGTAATTTTATAACTGCCTAAGAAATTAAATCTGTGTTGTGATAAGTATTCTGTGTCTTCTTCCTTTTGTTTGCTGCTTGGAGATGGGGCCAGATAAGATCAGGGTGAGGCTACGTGACCCAAACCAAAACACCAGCATTTATGAGCCCTTAATTCCAGCAGTGCTTTGTAGCTGCTTTCAACAGACACTGTCAGCTTGGGCTTTGCAGGGACTGGGAAAGGACAAGATGAGTTTTTCCTGGCACATTTTGCTTGCAAATGTAATTTTCCCTTTTGTTCCTCTTTAAAGCTGTTCTTCCCAGGACTTGCATTTGTGCATTTTTCTCCTGCTGCTCAGGTGAGTCTGATAACTGCCTTTATTCCTTCTTTTCATGGGATGCATCTCAAGCAGTGCTTTCATACCCACCCCCGCTCCTTGTGCTGTCACTCCAGGCTTGTTGCTTCTCGCCTTCAAGGGAAATTGAGCCCGTGTGGATGGGAGAGGAGGCATCTCCTGCTTCCCTCTGTATCCTTCCTTCTGCAAAGCAGCACCAAGTGCTTTGATCAGGAGGGACAAGAGGAGAAAAAGCCTTTCTGCTCGTGCTAGCAGCGGTGGAGCACGTCAGGGTGAGATGAGGATGAGCCTCTCCCTGTTCTGATGTGTGGCACTTCCATGGTGAGGCCTCGGCTGTGGAGCTGCAGGCGCCTCCTCTCCCGATCCAGCTCTGGAGGGCAATGCTGCCCCGTCGCTGCCGCTTTGTGCCTCCCTTGGCTTCAGGCGAAATAGGCTGTGTTAGCTCGGATGAGTGTCTCTAAACTGTTCATTCGGCTGCTGGTGATGTTTCCTGTCTCCTGCCTGGAGCGAACTGAAGATCTGACAGAAGCTGCTGGTGGAGTCAGGAAGTGGCAGCAACTTCCAGCTGCAGTGGAGATGCCAACAACTCCTCTGTCCCCTACACTCCAAATGGATGAGGTCATCCAGACCCACTGATGCTTTGTGAGGGGAGCAAAGCAGAATATTCTCCAGTAAGCCTGGGAAAAGTTGTAAATAATGGGTCAAACCCAGCTCTGAAGTAGGCAGCCATGGTGGTGCTCAGACCAGCAGTCTCACATCTGTCTGCTGGCACTGAATTTGGCCCATTGCGTGTGAGCTCACAGGGAAGGGGCTGAGCAATCTTATCTCCAATTATTTATCTTCTTGCAAGGGTAAACATAGACTCGTGCCTATGTTTCCTCCTGGCATGTTTTGTCTTTGTACTGGCTTGGCTTTGGGGTTTAACTGTGGTGATCTACCAAGTGATCAGGCACCGAGCCCCTTTGCTATGCAGGACTCAAGTCCAAGA